>JABFPJ010005986.1:0-11481 GCA_022817425.1 Gryon sp. ZL-2020
ATCCGCTTCCGTTAATGCTTGAGTTAGTGTTATATGGTATGCATGGTATTTTCTGGCTTCTAAAATTCTCAAGATTGTCGTTTTTGGAATTCCGGTTTGTCTTTGTATTTGACGGCTGCTAATATGGCGATCCAAATGAACGCACGCAAGTACAGTAAGAATCCGTACATCATTTTCATCGTTCTGATGTTCATGGTTTTGACGAGTTAGGCGGCCATTTCGTGCTCTTAATGTAAGATCACGAATAGTCACGTTAGTTGAATGTCACCTGTTTTCAAAACTTTGAGCATAGAGTCGGGCAGCAGCAGCATAATTGTTGTAACATTTACCTAAAACCAAAATCATATCAATAATCTCCGTAGAAGTCTAATGAGCCATGTTTTGAAACAAATTATTACCAATTTTCTTGATTCTCTCAAGATGTTTTCAGTTCTGATTCTGAAAGGAAAGTGAGCTCTGAGCGCACTGCACGTCCTTTTATAGTCAACCGTAATTCGTCAAACACCCAAAGTGTCGCGTCGAACGATCTTCTTTTCATTTTGATGGAAGGAGGCAACTTTTTAAGACAGATTCCTAATTTCAAAGCAATTTTTAGACATTCTATATTTTTTTATTGCAGCGCCATCTATCGACCAAAATGACTTACATCGTAGGTTAAATCAATGTAATTTTTTCTGGGGAATCTAAATCTGCGATAAAAAATAGCGGTTCCTATTTAAGTTTTTTATGCCCCACCACCCACCCCGTAGGGGGTGGGGGGTTAAAGGCCGAGTTTGGTATCATTGGATGTTCCCCGTTGAGACGAACAGCTTTTATTATTTCTTTTTTTTGATCCGATGCGTGGTTTTCAAAATATTTTCACTTATATTCTCATTTAGTCCTCCCTGTATATAGAAAATTTGTATTAGATAGAGAAGGATACAAAGGTAGAAGAAAATTACGCGACACGTTAGAAGAACAATTTTTGTTTCATTCAAACATCGGCATTGTCAAGTGGTACGAAAAACAAAAAAAATATAAACAATATTCATAAAAAATTAGTTATTTTAAATAATTTACAATTTCAATGACGGAATATAAGGATAATGGGTAGAATAATTAATTTTATAAACAAAATTTATTTTTTAAAGTTTTCATATGAACTCAGAAATCTAAAATCGCAGAAAACAATGTTGCTCTGCGCCTGATATGACATGACATAACCTAACCTGCTTTGGCTCTTCGGGGCGCATTCGCGCCCTTTGATCTAAAATACATTAAATCAATCTTGGTTAATACAAGGATCTTAAATAACTACAAACAATACATATTTTGGAAGTTTTAGCTTACCATTCATAACATACTAACCGTTAACAAAATTGCCATAATTTTGCAACTTAGTTAATAATCCATTTAAAATTTGTTGTCAAAAAAAGTGTATAGTCATAACATAGATAAATTTGCAAAACTTCTTATATAAAAGAAACTTTTTATATAAAAGTTTTTGTTTTAAATTTAAGGGATAGATTATATTGTGATAAGTCGAGAAATTGATTGTATGAGTTCTCATCCGAAATTGGTGCTGCCAATTCACATTAAAACCATCAAATTCTAAGAAATACTTTCATCTGTAGTTGTCATCATTGTTCTCATAAGTTACAACAATTTTGTACTGTATATATGAATAAATCAAAAATTGTGTGCATATCTCATTGTAAAATTTCTCATTATAAACAATAAAGGAATTTCATTATAAAATCAAATTATATATATAATTTGATTTTATAATGAAATTTGATGTTGATCAAATTTATTGTTGATTTTCCAACAATATTGTTGGAAGTTTTTCTGCATCTACTTATAAATTCAGTGTTTCTGTTTAATTTAATATGTAACATTGCTGAAATATTGCGTTTCCAATAATTGGGTTCAGAATTAAATACTTTAATTAATTTACGTTATCACAGTCCATTTCATGGATATAATTAATCTTATGATATGTTTATCAGGATCTAACATGATGTTTTTTTTATGTTCATTTATTTTCGTTTCGTTAAGCTCTTTCCGTTTGTCCCACGTAGCATTTGTCGCATTTTTTAATTTGTGTTAGAATTATCATTCTATTTAATTTAAACTTCTCGCTTTTCTTTTTCGGTTGTTGCCATAGTAAAATTATTGTTTAAATAATATAATTTTGTCATTCTCAATGAAGAACTATTAGCGATCAGTCGTATTTTTATTTATATCAAAAGGCTCCACAACAACAGGTTATGGGACCAGGAAACTTG
Source organism: Gryon sp. ZL-2020 (assembly GCA_022817425.1). Taxonomy (NCBI): domain Eukaryota; kingdom Metazoa; phylum Arthropoda; class Insecta; order Hymenoptera; family Scelionidae; genus Gryon; species Gryon sp. ZL-2020. The sequence goes on from JABFPJ010005986.1 coordinate 2,268, forward strand.
CGTAAAAGTTAAAAGAAAAGTTATTTACAATTATTTCTGCGATCAGTTTATATTAAAAAAAATGGCCGACGATATCATAAACGCTACTAAGTTCAACGGTCAACATTTCCAAATCTGAAAATTCCAGATGAAGGCTATCCTTGTTGCAAACAATCTTTTGAGCATTGTCAACGGGATGGAAGTCAAACCCAGCGACTAAGAAGCGAATGCGGAAGCTAAACAAATTTGTGAAAAAAGATGCAAAAACAATGTACACCCTTTCATATGCCATGGAACACTTGCATTTGGACTGCCTCGTTACTTGCACTTTATCAAACGAAATGTGGAATAAGCTTTGTCTATCTATTCGCCATTTAAGCAGGGCGAAGATAAGCGTAATTTTGGCAGAAATACAAATTCATAGACAAAAGTATTAAATGCAACTAATTTAATAAAACAGGTCATATTGAATAAGTTTGTAAAAACAAGCAACGTCACAAACAAATACAACAAAAATTCGAGTGAAAATGTAAATCCAAATAAAAATCAGAATTCATTGAATTTTACGTGACGACACGTCACGTTAGTTGTCGCGGAGAATGGTTTGTAGAACTCATACCAAGTCAAAACGAATATATTTATCTTGGTGACGGGTCTGAGCGCCAAGTTGAAAGTCGCGGAAAAATCTTTATTAAAAGATTTGTAAACAATACATGGTATGATAGCGTAATCAATGATGTATTATATGTACCGTCTATTAACAAAAATCTTCTTTCAACAGGTCTGTGCATGGCGATTGGTCAGTCAATTACTTTGAATAATAAGACGGCTAATATATTAAGAGATGGAAATTTAATTGCTCAAGGCATTCAACAAAATAACAATTTGATACGTACTTTAATCAAATCGCAAATTAGAACCGAAGTAAATCATGCGTTTAATACTTTATTGAAATCGTGGCATGAGTGCCTTGGACGCGTTAACAAAAACACGTTACGGAAAATGTTAAAAAACGACGTAATTTCCGGAGTGGCATTAACCAATAAATCAGATTTCTTTTGCAAGGATTGTCCGAAAGGAAAACAATTCAAAGAACCATTCGAGAAAAGTATAAAAGAAACAAATGTAATACGAGGAGAAATTGTACACAGTGATTTGTGCGGTCGTATACAAAATAAATCTGTTGGTTGTGCACGTTTCTTTTTACTATCTAAAGACGAATCCTCCGGTTATCGTAGCGTATTCTTTCTAAAACATAAGAATGATACCGTTGAAGCGTTAACAACATATCTTATATCTGTTAAAAACGAACTCGGTAAAGATGTAAAAATCGTACGAGCCAATAACGGCACTGAATTTATAAACAAACGTGTCCGAGATTTCTTAGAGTCAAGAGGGATTAAATTATTAACCTTTGCGCCGTATAAATCCGAACAGAACGCTCGTGCAGAACGCGAAATGAAAACTATAGTAGAGAGTGCGAGAACAATGTTGTTAGCAAAGAATCTCAATACGCGTCTTTGGGCCGAAGCTGTCAATACGGCCGTGTATGTTTTGAATAGAGCCTTAGGATCGCGTTTTGGAACAGCTACTCCTTTCGAATTAAATGGGTATGCGAAAGAAATGGGATGCGAAATCTCTAGAAATGATTTTTATAGGCTATAAAAAAGAGTCTAAAGATTATAGGCTGTTTGATTTACGAACCGGTTGAATTACAGTATCGCGTAATGTTATTTTTAAAGAAAAACAAATAGACGATACAAAAGAAGAGTTTACCCAGTATTGTGCGATAAACGAAACTATAGTGAGCAAAATCAGGATTGCGATGAGCTACGCGACGAACAATCTCATGACAACCAAGTGCATGATAATTGATGATCAGCATATTGAAATGTCCAATCAGGCACACGACGAAACTCTTGATACACCGCGTGTTAATATTGAATCCAATGTTGGTAATCTCGATCTTATAACTTGCATCGTCGCGAGAATATTTGTCCACCAGACCGATATGGAGCGTGTACTGTATTATTATGTGATGATGAATCAAGCTCCTATGTAGATGCAATAAATTGTCAAGATTCTGAATTGTGGAAACGAGCAATTAATGACGAATTGAAAGCTCATGAGAAAAATAAAACTTGGGACATTGAAGAATTGCCAGACGGACGTAAACCTTTTGGGTATAAATGGGTGCTTAAAATTAAAAATGCAAATGAAAAATCGCAACGATATAAGGCACGTTATTCGCACAAGTTTCGGGAGAAATTTTTTCTCCAGTTGTACGTTTCGAATCTTACGACTTTCACTTGCAATCGCAGTCAAAGAAAATTTAAATATTGTACAATCTGGCGTCAGTACATCTTATTTAAACAGTGACCTTAAAGAAACGACAAATATGCGAATTCCTGATGATCTTAAAACTTAACACAGCATTGTACGGTTTAAAACAGGTCCTTGCTGGAATGAAAAACTTAGTATTTTCTTCAAAAATTTAGGTTTCATAGAAAGTCTTGCAGATAAATATGTATTCACAGGTATCTTTGAAGAAAATCGAATTTATATAGCCTAATATGTTGATGACGGTATTTTCCTCGGACGCTACAAAAATGTTTTGAATAAACTTATTAAATTGTTTCAAGCGGAATTTGATATAACTACAAGTGATTTTAATTCATTTATCGGATTGGAAATATTACGTTAAGAAGAATCGATTTTCATTCATCAAGCCAAATATGTTGACAAAATAGTTAACAAATTTAACACTTTATTTCTCAAACCGCTCGAAATCGTATACATGTGAGCGGAGAAGGGAAACAGCTAATAAATTTGAATTTGTTTACTAGTGTGTGTGCCGCGATGCGTTCATAGGTTCCGCGGATTGTGCGCCAGTGCCGTATTTACTCGCAGTATAACCTATTCCTAACCTAAACAGTTAAGGTTTGACAGACGTAATTAAGGAAAACCACGGAAGGAGATTATAATTTTCAAAAATGTTGCCAAAAATAAACGCAAGAAAACTAAAGATAAAAAGAAATCTGACAACATTCTATTACAAAAAGGAAATGATATTAACATAATGAAATTTCTGTATCACACTCCCAATGTGTATGCGGTACTGGCGCATCGGCTGTCACGTGAATGGCGCGAGGCATGAAACAGGAGAGGGGATAACCTCATGAGAGTTAATAAAGAGTTAATATGGAAGACGCAAATGTTATTAAGACACAAGCCGACCCGAACGCTCAATTAACAATACCTGCGAACAAATGTAATCTCGATGTACCGTATCGTGAATCCGTAGGATGTCTTTTATTTCTTGCAATGGTTTCGCGCCCTGATATTGCATATGCAGTGGGGGTCGTCAGCAGATATTTAAACAATTATGATGAGACACATTTGCGTGCGGTGAAACGAATAATACGTTATATAAAAGATACACAGAATTTTGGTATCTTTTTCACATTTAAAGATGACGCCGAAGTACTTGTAGGATATTGCGATGCCGATTACGCTGACGATCACGACACACGTCGATTCACTTCTGGACATTTATTTATGATGAGTGGTGGATGTGTTGCGTGGTCCTCAAGGCGACAAGCTACAGTAAGTCTTAGTACTACTGAGGCTGAATTTGTAGCTGCCTGCGAGGCGTGCAAAGAAATAATATGGTTGCGTAAATTATTATCAGATATCGAACATCAATGTACTAAACCCACATCTTTAAATGTTGATAACCAAAGTGCCCTGAAATTGATAAAAAAAACCCGTATTTCATCGTAGAACAAAACATATAGATGTTCGTTATCAATTTATTTGTGACAAGTTTCGGGAAAAAGTTATTTATCCAAGCTATGTAAATTCTAATAATTAACTTGCTGATATTTTTACAAAAGCGCTAAGTTATGAAAAATTCACCACTTTACGCAAAGAAATGAATGTTGTAGAATATACATATCGAAAACCGTGAAGTAATGGGGGTGTTATCATTATATTTAATTTAAACTTCTTGCTTTTCTTTGTCGGTTGTTGCCATAGCAACATTACTGTTTATATGATATAATTTTATCATTCTCAATAAAGAACTATTAGTGATCAGTCGTATTATTTTATATGAAAAGGCTCGACAACAACAATTTGTTTAATTTGTTAGTTTAATTAGTTCTTTAATTAGTTCTTTTGTACTCTGGTTTAAGACCATTATTGGTAAAAACTTTGTCAAGATTATATGAATATTAATCAAAAAAAGGAATGTACTTATTCAGTGCTTTTTCACTCTCTTCTTCATTACCAATGAAGTCGTTCTCTGTGTCAAAGCTCCTTAATCATTTGTTAATGTGTACTGTTACAAAATTTGTGGTAAAATTAATTATTATGTAAAATAATTTTAATTAATTTCTTGTTGTCAAAATGAAACTTTTCATCTGCTAATTTAATACCTTTATCGATCCTATTGTTAATCAGGTTCTTTTTTTGTTGTATTGGACGGTTAGATTTAAAATTTAAAATTCTTTTTCAGAATATTTGCTTTTTTTCAATTCGTTTCAAGTTTTTGTTTATTGTTAATTGAATAGTTGGATCGAATAAGGGGACTTGCACTCAAAAAGTCGATTAAGTATTGTCCAAATTGAGAAAACAAAATTTCTTGAATAATAATATAAAAAATACTACATAATGTAGTTCGAAATATCACATCTTTTTTCTATTTGACATTTTTTTGTTAGTACAATATTTATTAAGATAAAAAATAAAAAAAACTTTTTGTATGAGTTGTAATTTTATAAACTTTTTACAATCAACTTATGATTGTAAAGAACTTGACTTTTTTTCTCAATATATATTGGATCTATGCTGCCTGCAGTACAATAACATTGTTATACAATAATATTGATCATAACTTCGTAAAAAATGCTTTTTTGTTTTTATATTTTCAGGAAATGTTCTTCATTCCTTACTGAACAACTTCGTCGCTGAAAGTTTTTTAAAATCAAAAATTTTCTCGATACTTTTTTCGATTGAATGTCCACGTGCACTAAAGAGCTCACGGACTTACAAACAATTATACAACAATTTTACAATATAATTTTCAATAAATATTATTATACTGCAGGCAGGCAACTTAGATCCTCCATATATTTAGAAAAAAAAATCTACAGTAAGTTTGTTCATAATTAATAAAGACATCATAAGCTGATTGTGAAAAATTTATAAACATTTGACTCATTAAACGAAGTGTTTTTTATTTTTTATCTTAAAGTGAAATATCGGACGATTTGCAACTCAATAGGCGTCGGTTAGGTAGATTGGTACTGAGGCGGCTGTCAAAGATTCGGCAGAATTATCCGATATTCAACCTACAACATTATCCGCAAAAATTTAAATGTAAAAAAGAAATATTTAAAAGACTCTGAGTGAAATATAATTCACTCAGTCTTTTTTCCTTAGGATGACCCTGAGTGAAATAAAATACACTCAGTACACTTCCTTGAGGATGATCCTAACTGAAAAATAATTCACTCAGTGCATTTCAACGAGGATGATGCAGAGTGAAATATAATTCACTCAGTGCACTTCCTCAAGGATCACCCTGAGTGAAATACACTTCACGCAGTGCACTTCCCTGTGAATGACCCTGAGTAAAATACAATTCACTCAGTGCACTGCCCTGAGGATGACCCTCAGTAACATATAATTCACTCAGTGCACTTCCCTGAGGATGACCCTGACTAACATATAATTCACTCAGTGCACTTCCTTGAAGATGACTCTGAGTAAAATATAATTCACTCAGTGCACTTTTCAGAGGATGACCCTAAGTATCATATAATTGAATCAGTGCACTTCCCTGAGGATGATCCTGAGTAAAATATAATTCAGTCAGTCACTTCCCAGAGGATGAACCTGAGTAAAATATAATTCATTCGGTGCACTTTCTCGAGGACGACCCTGAGCAAATAAAAAGGTTTTATGTACACATTCCATTTAGAAGATCCGTAATGGATAATAAATTACTCAATACACGTCCCTGAGGTAGACCCTGAGTAAACAATAAGAGTCTCAGTACAATTCCCTGATAAAGACCCTGAACTAATAAGAAGTTACTCAGTAAACTTCTCGAGAGGGACCCTGAGTAAGTAATAAGTGACTAAGTACACCTTGCTGTGGTAGACCCTGAGGAAATATTATTTTCTTCAATACACTTCCCTGAATATCTTGTGTGGATAATAAATTACTCAGTACACTTCTTAGAGAAAGACCATGAGTAAATGATAAGTTACTCAGTACACTTATCCGAGGAAGGCCTTGAGAGAATTATAAATTACTCAGTACACTTCCCTGAGGAAGACCCTAAGTAAATGATAAGTTACTCAGTACACTTATCCGAGGATGAGCCGGAGTATATAATAAGCGACTTAGTTCAATTTTCTGAGGTACACCATGAGTGAATAATATTTCATTCAGTACACTTTTCCGAGGAAGACCCTGTGTGAATAATAAATTACTCCGTACTCAAATCCGAGAAAGACTCTGAGTTTATAATACGTTACTCAGTAAACTTATCCGAAGATGACGCTGAGTATATAATAAGTGACTCAGTACACTTCTGGGAGGAAAACTTTGGCTAAATAATATATCACTCAGCACTAAAAATTCAGAATGAAAAACAATTCGCTCAGTACACTTCTTGATAAGTGAATGCAAACGCTAAGCGAAAATTGATTCATAAAATTTATTTTGCTAAGAATTAACCTGCTTGAAAAATATGTCTCACAGTTCACTTCACTTAGTATGTCTATTCAAGTGTTTGCTGATTATTAATTCAAAGACAAAGTATAAATATATAATTATATAAGAAAGGAAATATATTATTAAACACACAATAATATATTTTTAAGTATATTTAAAAATATATTATTGTGTCAATATTATATACTGAATACATGAATCTGTCAGCGTCTAATGTGGAAGAATTTTATATCATTTTTTTTATTAAGTTTAAGCTGTTTGCGTTTATGTTAACGTTGACGGTTAGACTATTTTAGTTAAAATAATTTTCTAATATAATATGTTTTCTTCTCAAAGATGCTACTGAGTTAGTCAAGTCTTTCGCGTTAGTAAGGAGGAACGCATTATGGTTATGGCTGATGGAGATACCTCTGCAATTCAAACTGGTGAAATATTTTTCCAGATCGGTTAGAAAGAGAGAAAAAAAATAGAGGGTCAAAACCTCTCCCTGGAGTAATCTGCCAGTAATGTGCACCGAAGAGGTCTTTTTACTGATATTCTCATTTGTACGAAGGCGTTTTAATAAAGGTATTAAATTAGCCGTCAAATCTGTAAACTCAGATCGCAGAATAAAAGTTTTTGAGAATAATTTCGTATTCTCAATAGAGCTACAGGCTTCTACTAAAGTCTACGAAAAGACCAAATAAGCTTTTCTTGGACTATGAAATCTGAATTTGTATCAACACATTGAAAATAAAAGCATTGTCCAAGCAGTCCCTGCCTCGTCTGAATTCGGCTTAACATTCTGGAAAATTTCCATTTCTCTCACACTAATCCAATAAACGAGAGTAGATTATATTACTGGCTAGATATAGATATAAAAGATATGTATGTTTCATCTTCCACCATGTTCCGTGGAGGAAGATGAAATCTCGAAAATAACGGTGGAAGAATTACGAAGGGCAAGTAAGGCGATTGGAGTCACAAAGGCTCCAGGTCGAGACAACATCCCGAATGGCGCGATGAAAGTCGCTATTAACGTGCGACCAGACCTTTTTTGTAAAATCTATGATTCCTGCCTTCGTTACCTTTCCCGTCAAGTGGAAGCAGCAATCAAGTGTGCTTTTGCCATAAGGTAACAAGCCGCCAAATGATTCATCTTCATATCCCCCAATTTGCTTGCTTGACAGGGTCGGAAAAGTAGATGCTATTGGTAATATTGTATGTACTGCAAAAGAGGCAAAATCAGGAAGTCGCTGGAGACGTGGCACGAAAGAGTATTGTGCCATAGTTACCCTTGTTGTTAAAAATGCGATTAGCTCTAACAAATGGTATAACATCATGGCAGTGCTATAATTTATTCAGGTTCCGGCATACATCTTCCGAATCATCAGTAGTTACCTTAGCGCGAGTTAAAGATATGAAACTGATACCGATTTGAAGATGTATAATATTACAGGAGGTATTCCACAAGGCTCGGTTGTGGTACCACTCTTGTGGGATATAATGTATGATGAAGTACTTCGATTGCAAGTGTCTGATACTGTAAAAACTATTGGTTTCGCAGACGACGTTGCAGTTGTTGTAATTAGAAAGCATGTTTAAATTATCGTCAGTAGGTTTGAAACTAGCAGACCATTAGACTGAAATGGTGCTGGTTTCTAGCAGAAAGATACGTAAGTCTATTATCCTAATATTTGGGGATATAGACATACGATTACAGGTCTCATTGAGATATCTTGGAATACTAATTGATAATCAGCTGTTTCGTTTTGGCTGCCGCCGCGAACACACGTATATTAAATCGCTCCGCAAATCGACGGTTCTTATCAAAAACGACACAATTCAGATTTGCATTCTAAAACGATCGATTTCAAATTTTCATTCTAAAATAGCATATTTCAAATTGTCATTCTAAAAAGGAACAATTCAAAATTGCATTCTAAAACGAATCATTTGAAAATTGCATTCTAAAACGATCAACTTCAAATTTTTTGTCTAAATGCTTGGAATTAAAAATAAGTGATATAAAATTGATCTATTTCAGCTGAAAATCTTTCCGAAATATTAATTGTATTTGTAATTACAGTAATTGAAATATTTTTTCAAAACATTCAAATTCTTCCATAATTCTGGTAGATAGCCTAATGCTAGGGACGCCCTGAGAATGCGCAGCAAGGGCCCTCTAATCAAGTCTATGGCCCTCCTGATGAGAGCTGGAAAAACGCCATCCTCACCAGGCGACTTGAAGGGTTCCAAGCAGCCCACTGCCCAGTCTAGTCTCTTCGGAATGATTACCTTGCCAGCAAGGCGACAACTCTCCCGACTGGCTCTGTTTCCTCTGTTGCTGCCCGGTGGTGTATTCCTCTGTTCTGTTTCCTATTCGATGATCACACACCCCGGAAAATTCGTCCTCATCAGGTGAATTAAGGACTCCCTTTCGTCAGTTGTGTATGAATCGTCCGTCACTTTGATCGCTCCAATCCAGGCTTCCGGGTTGGAGGCTAAG
>JABFPJ010005987.1:0-11481 GCA_022817425.1 Gryon sp. ZL-2020
CCTCGGATATGGTCATTTTAACTACAAAATAAGAAACACGCACCTCGGATATGGTCATTTTTAACTACAAAATAAAAAACACGCACCTCGGATATGGTCATTTTTACCTCGAAATAAAAAACACGCACTTCAGATATGTAATTATAGAATTTTATCAAAAACCACGCACCTTGGTATCAACCACATATACAGCCAGTTTTTGCTTTTTTTTGCAATTCTTTGCAATTTGCAATTCAAATAATTTAAATTCTTTCAATATTGATTCAAATCAACTAAATAATGACAAGGAGCATTTAAGCTCTGATTCAAATGTAGTAATTGATTCTGGGACAAATGAAACGAAAAGAAATTCCCAATATCAATCATTCACAAATTTATCGAACAATAATGATTCAAATGATAAATTAAAACAAAAAATTGCTTCGATTCAAAACGCGAACATTCAAAATAATTATATTGTTTTAAATGAATCATTGAGTGAAGTTTCCCAAGCTTATAAAAAATCTAAATTGAACGTGACAAATAAAATATTAGAAAAACAACTTTTGTGCGAAGAATTCGGTGACGAGTCAAAATTTTACCAAACGTTTCACAGTGCTCCGTATTATCTGTATTTACAAACAATCTCAAAACAGTATGTTGGAAATAAAATCGTTAGGATTCATCAGTGCTCAATTGGTGAAATTTTGGAAAAAAATTATCAAGGTCGCGACTTTAGAATTGACACTATTGGTTTTAATAAATTTCGGATTTCTACAAACGATATTATTACGGCCAATAAATTAATTTTAGAAAAAAAGTTCACTGACTTAAATCTTAAAGTATTTATTCCACAATCTCGTCTTTTGAAATTGGGAATTATAAAGGATGTTCCACTCGAATATTCCAATGAAGATATAAAAAAAATGCTAGAGTTGATCACTCGAAGATAATTGAAGTGAAAAGACTCAATAAAAAACACATGATAAACAATAAAATAGAATATAATCCATCAACTACAGTATTAATAAAATTCTCGTCTAATACACTGCCGGAATCAATTATCTTTAAATATAGCATCTTTCGTGTATTGGAATTCACCCCTTTTGTAAAGACGTGTTTTAACTGTTACAAATTGAACCACGTGGGGAAAATTTGCAAGAGCAAAGCACGTTGTCCATGGTGCGGTGAAGACCGTCATTTATCGAGAGAAGGTACAAGACTAGATTGCCCGGAAAAAAAATCAGATAATCCATTTTGTATTAATTGCAAAGGAAATCATTGGGTCTTTGACAAAAACTGTCCGGTATATGTAATAAACAAAAAATCTTTAGAATTCGCGCACAAATCAGGCTGCACATTTAACGAAGCCTTTAAGGCTTCCAACAATGAATCATTTAAAGATGATCACATAATTGATAACTATTTTGTCAGCAAAAACTCTTGGAATGCTTTGATGAATGACGTTGAATCAAATTTTCCAGCCATAACAGAATCAAAGAACAATCTTTCGAACACTCCATTTAACAAACCTTTATTTTCCAAATCTTTAGCTATAACACGTAAATATTTATCACCACAAAAAAACTGAAATCAGTTAATTTCACGAAAAATGACACAAATTCATCTCAAACACTTAAATCAAAAAATATTAATGAAACTGATAATGATTCAACGAACTCCAAAAAAAACCCACATTATTTTTGGATAACATAATTGTTAATTTTCTTAAAAAATTTAAAATTTCAAATATAAATATTAATGAAATATCTCACATTAATAAAATGTATATATCTTCAATTATAGACAGATATAATTTCGAAATCGACGACAATGTTAATTATAACCCTGTAAAGAATATGTTAAATAATATTATAGAATTTAATGGTATTTTAACTAAGATATAATATTTATTTTCTGACCTATACAAATATTAATCAATTATTTATTTTTATATTTTTTTTCTTTTTCTCTCTTCTCTTTTTTTTCTCTTTCTATAATATTTTCTTTTCTTTTCCTTTTTATTTATGAATTCATATCTTAAAGTCGCATACTGGAATTGTCAGGGTATTCTGAAAAAGAAACCTGACATTATGAAATTCTTAGAAAACATAGATATACTGCTTTTGAGTGAAATGAATATCTCAGAAGCAACCAGAAATAAACTCAAATTCAAAAACTTTTATATTTATTACTCAAACACCGATGATTCAAGAATTAACCTTGCCATTATTTTTAGGAATGACTTACAATTTAAATTAATTGAAAACTCTCCTAATATACACAACATATTTGAAACACTAGTCATTCAAATCAAAACCGATATTGGTTTAATAACAATATCGAACACTTTTCGATCTCCATCTTATCCTATTTTTTAATTATTTTTCTAAATTTTCTAAAACTCTTATTTGTGGCGACTTTAATCTTCACAATCCAATATGGGGTTCAACTCATACTTCACAAAATAGTAATTTTTTTATTGACAGTTATAATAATTCAAACTTTAAACTCCTTAATAACGGCAGGTTTACTCATTATCCTCATAACGGTAATTCACCTTCCGTTTTAGACCTTTCTTTGATAAATAGTGATTTGATTCCAGTATCTGATTTTGAGGTACATGACGATCTAATGAATAGTGATCATCTTCCTATAATTAGCAAAATTCATGTTAAATATGATAATTATGTCTTTCAATCACATAAACTTAACACACGAGATATTGACTGGACTCAATTTAAAGTTCTGATTGACACAGCGATCAAAGGAGAAATGACGCTTAATGACATAAATGAAGAAAATTATCTTCATAAATATGACATTTTGATAGATATCATTAAAAATACAATTATAAAATTAAAAAAACAAAATGAAAAAAAAATTATAAAAATAGAAATTAATTATAATGGTTTTAGGCAACCTAATTATCCTTCTGCAATATCTAATATTGTTGAAAAATCAAAGATAGGAAAAAAAATTCAGACCTGTTCCATGGTGGAATGATGAATGTGAGAATGCGAGACGTGAAAGAAAACAAGCGGAAAAAAATGGATTACTTTTCCCTCAATGGAAAACAAAATTGAGAGAAACAAAGCACGCGCTAAAGCGAAAAAAATTTACAACGAGAACCGTTGTCAATCATTTAGAAAACTTTGTGCTGATATCACTCCTACTATGCCTTCTAGCGAAGTTTGGAATCTTATATCCAAATTTTCTAGCACACCTTTACCGCCTATCCAAAGCAACTTGAATTTGACCTACCAAAATGATATTAACAAACTTAAAAATAAAATTAGTTCGGTCGGTTACAATCCTGAGATACTCGATATGAACTTTGACTTTAATTATGAACCTAAATTTGATTTGTCTTTCCCGATAACTTTAGACGAATGTCATTTTGTTATGTCAAAATTGAAAGTTAAATCATCTCCTGGACTTGACCAAATTGACTACAATATAATAAAAAATTTGCCAGACTCGGTTATTAATATTCTGATTACAATTTTTAACCTTATCATCAAACAATCTGATGTACCATCGGATTGGTTAAATTATTTAATATTTCTAATTCCGAAATCAACACCTGGCAAATTTCGTCCTATTGCACTATCATCTTGCATATTAAAATTTTTTGAAAAGATCATTAATAACAGATTAATGTACTTTCTCGAGAAAAGTCACCTTTTTTACGAGACTCAATTTGGTTTCAGACGCAACAGAAGTTGTGATGACGCCCTGGGCCTGCTGACTTCTAAAATATATGAAAGTTTCCAACAAAAACAACAAACGGGAGTTATCTTTTTGGACATCGAAGGCGCATTTGACAACGTTAATATTCAAACACTCATTTACAAACTGATTAAAATAAAATTAGATCTGTTGATAATTAAAGTAATCTATAATTTGACTAAACTGAGAAGTCTCTTTTTCAAATCTTTCAACGAATTTGACGCTGAAAGATTTGCTACAAAGGGAGTCCCCCAAGGTAGTGTATTGTCACCTACACTATTTAACATATACATCAGTGATGTGTTCATTAACCTCACACACGATGTATATCCCATAAGCTTTGCAGATGACGTTTGTATACTTTTCTCATACGAAAATGTTGAAATTATTAAAAATAAATTACGGAATAATCTACAAATAATTGATCCACTTTTCTTAAATTTATCCCTAAAACTTTCAATTCCTAAAACTTTCTTTTGTCTCTTTACAAAAAAGAGAATTAATTTAGATGACATTTATATTAATTATAATAATCAATCTTTGAAAGCCTGTCCTTCAGTAAAATACCTTGCTATTAACTTGGACCATAAACTTAAATGGAATATTCACTGGAATAATTTGATTAACAAATCTAAAAACAGATTAAACATTATTAAATTTTTACGAGGAACATGGTGGGGATCCCACCCTAAATCCTTATTAATTATTTATAAATCTCTGATTAGAAGTTTATTTGAACACGGGAGCGCATTCACCATATGTGATCATAATACGAAGTTTAATCATTTGGAAATAATCCAAAGACAAGCTATACGTTTGGCCTGCGGATATAGAAGATCAACACCTAATAATATAATTTATGCGGAAAGCAGAATTGCTCCTCTGTTTCAGCGTTTTTCTTTTTTAGCAAAAAAATATATTGTTAAATTATCATCTTTCCTGATAAACCCGGTGTTAGAATCAATAAAAGATCTTAGTTTATACACAAACATCAAAGATCGCTACCAATATATAAATCTTATTATTTTAAAAAGTCATAAATTCTTGATTAAACATAATATATATTCTAATGTTTTCCAAAGAGTGATTTTATACCCATTTCAATATAACTATGATATTTTATTTTATAAATTCAATATTATAATATCCAGAATATTTGATAGAAAAATAGATCCAATAGTTAATAATTCAACATTTTTGTCTAAATATAAAGATATACTTGATTCATCTATTTATTATTTCACAGATGGCTCAAAATCTGACTCTGACGATTTCGTTGGCGTTGGTATTTTTTGTCCAAAACTGGGGATTGAAGAGAAAATTAAATTGAAAGGCTTTTTCTCTGTTTTTTCATCTGAAGCCATTGCTATATGGACAACTTTATTAAACATCAAACTCTTTACACGGAGAATAAATCTGTAAAAAAATTTACCATATTCAGTGATTCTTTAAGTGTCATAATTAGCATTGATAGTTATAATCATAATCATGACAATTATATTATTTTTGATATAAAAAAATTACTTATTGAACTAAAAAACATTGAATGTGAAATATCTTTTATATGGATTCCCAGTCATTGCGGCATTTCCAGGAATGAGAAAGCCGACTCTCTTGCAGTATCGGCTCGATCTTTGTCGGTTGTTACAAACGTGAGAATACCGCATACCGATTTCTATAACTTTATTTTGACTCAATATAATATCCAATTTGATAATTATCTCTAATCTATCACCAATCTGAAAAAAGGAGTCAATTATTTTCAAAACTACTACGACAAAACGCGTTCAAAACCTTGGTTTTGGAAATTAACCAATGTTTCTAGATCTGATGTCACAATTATTAATAGATTAAGAGCTAACCATTGCTCACTTAATTATTCATTATTTGAAAAAAACATTATTGATTCGCCCAATTGTACTTGTGACAACAGATCATTGGAAACCTTACCTCATTTCATTTTCTTTTGTCCCAGATTTATTAATGAAAGAAAGATTTTATTAGATGAATGGATAAAAAAAAATAAAATTAAAATTCCAGTTGATTTGACTAAAATATTGAAAGAAATAAAAAGTGATCATATTAAACCATTATTAAAATATATCTATGATACAAAAAAATTTTTATAAACCAACAATAGTTAAAATTTAAATGGCTACAACCATATGAGAATGTTTTGTCTTAACTTCACTGAACCCTACATTTATACAAGAAAATATAAACAAAAAGCGAAATATTATGACACATAACAAAATTTCATTGGAAATGAAAACTGTACATTGCCAACTTTAATGGCAAAATGCGACAATGTTGATCACAGCTATATGATCATGTAGTCCCTACGAGAGACGTCGCCTTTCCTCATGGGTCGCTTTTTTGAGGGCGATCTCTCCCGTGATGGACTATAGGACTTCGACTACTGGTCAATCAATGAGCATTGTAATTCACCGCCATCTAAACGGGCAGGATTGACAACATGGATTATGGCCCAATGAACGGATAGTTCAGCGCCAACAAAAGGAAGAAGAAGAAAAAGAATCACAGGCTAACCTGTGATTCCCTACCCAACCAGTTTAAACCCTATTATAGGAGTTTAAACTGGTTGAATGTTGAAAACCGAAGGAAATATTTGTTGGGATCATTATTATATAACATTTTGTCTTAGGGGCTCCCCACATATCTTGCTGAAAACTTCATAGAGAGATCTTTTGTGGTACCCAGGCAGTTGAGGGGATCACACCGGGAATTGGTTGTGCCCTTCTGTTCCTCAACCACATTTGAGAAATCATTTATAGTTACTGCAGCCAAATTCTGGAACGGACTGCCTGGGACCATGAGGGAATCTGGTAGTCTTCCTTCATTCAGGGGTCAGCTATTTAAATTACTGATACAGGGTCAAAATTCATGAACTGAAATTGCTTGATATTTAAAAATCGGAAGTTATGAATTTCGGGATGTACTTGATATAATTTATATTGCGTTAGACATGTGCAAAGCTTTAATCAGAAATGTATACAAGCTGTCAAATATTGCGTTTACGTGCGTTAATTTTTTATAAATGTAATCAAATATTTTATATTTTTTTAGATTTTTTCTTTTCTTCATTTGATGTAATCAACCAAGGGGGTATGCCCCAGGTGTAAAATGTTTAATAAATAAATAAATAAAAATAAATAACCTGTTAAGCGTCCACTTGGTTTTTGTGAATCACAGGCTAACCTGTTAAGCGTCCACCTGGTTTTTGTGCGAGGAAAAAACTATCAAAACACTCCCTCCTGGATAACATGCGGGTGGATGAAAATCGGGAATGGGTGAATCTCAGGCTAACCTGTTAAGCGTCCACTTGGTTTTTGTGAATCTCAGGCTAACCTGTTAAGCGTCCACTTGGTTTTTGTGAATCACAGGCTAACCTGTTAAGCGTCCACCAGGTGTTCGTGCGAGGAAAAAACTATCAAAACACTCCCTCCTGGATGAAACTCGGGTGGATGAAAATCGGGAATGGGTGAATCTCAGGCTAACCTGTTAAGCGTCCACCTTGTTTTCGTGCAAAGAAAAAACTATCAAAACACTCCCTCCTGGATGAATCTTGCGTGGATGAAAATTCGGGAATGTGTGAATCACAGGCTAACCTGTTAAGCGTCAACTTGGTTTTTGTGAATCAGTATATGATTAAACTTTTATTTATTTAATATATATAGTTTAAACTTAAAATAAAAAAACACTCACCTCGGATATGGTCATTTTTAACTACAAAATAAAAAACACGCACCTCGGATATGGTCATTTTTACCTCGAAATCAAAAACACGCACCTCGGATATGACTTCTTATCAATGTCATTAACATTTGCGGCAATAAAATAAATAACACGCACCTCGGATTCACCCATACAGTCAACATCTAATTTTTAACTTTTTAATCTTTCAATTAAAAAAATAAATTAAAAAATAGATTGATTGATTTATACGATCCAATCTTCTTTCGATAAGTCGCTAAAGAAAAGCAACTATCTCTTTCCAATCCCAGTTAAAAATATGCGACTCGCTGACGACTCGATGATGAATCGTTAGCGATTCGTCAGCGATGCTGAATTTGGTGACGCTTCGCAAACGACTCGCTGACGACTTGCTATCGAATCGTAAAAAAATGAAAAATTAAAACGACTCGCTAACGTATTGTTGATGAAAGCCTGACGACTCTCTAACGACTCGTTTGCGACTCAATGAGAACTCGATCAAGACACGATGATGATCATCTGATGATACGTTAACGACACGAGCACGACTTACTAATGATGCGCTGACGACTCGCCAGCGACTCGTTTATTACTCGCTAGCGACACGTTGACTACTCATTAACGAGTCAGCTTAAGTTCTTTGTTTTGTAAAATTTTTATCATTTTTAATTGCTAAAAGTAAGTATTTTAACACTTATTAATAATATTTTTAAGGGGACTCTCCACAAAAATGGCTATTTTCGTCGATTTCAGTGCAATCGCCTTGATTTTTTGGTAATTAGTAGAGTTTAGGTCCCTAATTAATAATATGTATTAAAAACGAAAAAAAAATCATTTGTTTATGAGTTATTAACAAACTAATGTTCAAAAACGCCCATTTTTAAAAAGATACTGGGACCTTAAATTACAAGCAGTTTTATTTTTATTGGCGCCATTTTGTTCCTTATTTAGAGGACTAGCTAAATTACGGACAGATTTTTAATAACTATTAACAAACAAAAGTTATGAACAATAATATGAAATCAAGCTAAAACACGCCAAAAAAACGTGTTTTCTTTTACTTTATTGTTTATAACTTTTTCTTATTAATAGTTATTCAAAATCTGTCCGTAATTATCCTAGAGGATTAAATTCTGAACAGTTTAAAACGAAAAAGAAGCCAATCGGATGAAAACTGAGCTCCCATCAACATTTCAAATTTGGAAAATCGATAAAAATAAGTTTAAGAGAAAAACGCATTTTAAAGTTTCACATTCATTTTCTGCGGTTTACATTCTTAATTGATTTAAAAATACATAATAATTTTATTATTATGATGATAATAAGCACAGATGATGATTGTCAAAAAATATCATAAAATCAAATGTTTTTAGGTTTATTTGTCACAAAACAGCAAAAAAGACCGCCGTAAAAACATTTCATCCGCCTTTGCATCAATGTGCATAATTATTAATTTCATGCATTTTTAAAGATTGTTTCAAAAAAATAAAAGCATCACATGAAAGAGGACACTATAAAGTAACCGAAAACTCAAAAAAAAAGTTTTTCGGTTTTTTTTCGAAATTTCGTCATTTTTGCGTGGAGAGTCCCCTTAAATATTACAATGCGAATCATAGATGAGTAGTCAACGTGTCGCTGGTGAGTCGCGGGCGAGTCTTCAGCGCATCATTAGCAAGTCGTGCTCGTGTCGTTAGCGTATCATCATCGTGTCTTCATCTAGTTCTCATTGAGTCGCAAACGAGTCGTTAGAAAGTCGTCAGGCACTCATCAACAATACGTCAGTGAGTCGTTTTAATTTTTCATTTTTTTACGATTCGATAGCAAGTCGTCAGCGAGTCGTTTGTGAAGCGTCACCAAATTCAGCATCGCTGACGAATCGCTAACGAGTCGTCATCCAGTTGTCAGCGAGTCGCATATTTTTAACTGGGATGCGAACGAAAAGAAAGATAGAATACAGAAATGAAATATTTTGAAAAAGTGTTTATTAAAACTAGATGAATGATCGCGCCCTCCGGGCGCGATGCCTCTTACACTATTTTTACAATTTTTATTTACCTTTTATTCAACAATGATATTTTTATTTGAACTGAAAGAAAAAAATATACATTTGAAAATTAAATATAAATTTAGCGGTAAATTAATTATATACGATTAGGAGCAACCTAGTTCTAATCATCTCTGTAGCTGTCCATTAATAATAATGTAACGTAATCACTTTCACCAGATTTTTAGATCCCCCTTCCCTCATGTGATTAACATATAAATAATCAATTCAAATCATTTAAAAATTAACACAAATAAAATTTAAATATTACATAAAGAGGTTGTTGTAATAGCTTAAAAAACGTCAACAATTTGAAAATTGTATGATAATAAATTAATAAGTTGCCGAGCGAGCGACTTATTAATTAGTTCGCCGCTCTTAATTAGGCAGCACCTGACGGGCGGGCTGACACGTAACCCCCAAAATCGCACTCTGCGAGCCGTGGCGCCTTGCCCTTTGCCGCGCGCTCGCAGAGGGCCGACCAACGTTGTCGAGCCCGTATGTGTGTGAGCGAGTTCTTACATTGCCCCGCCAAAGCCGCCCCCGCACTGTGCCATTGCTAGCCGCCAGCCAGCAGCCAGCCAGCCACCCAAGCAGCTTACTTTTTTTGATATTTTTGTTTAACGTGAGTTGCTATTTTTTTTGTTTACTTTTATTTGTCCGTTGCCGTTACGGCGAAATCCTTGCCATCGCTCGCTCGGCGATCCTGTACTTTTTTTTTGTATTTTTCGTTTTCTTTTTTTTTATTGTTAAAGCCGCGGAAGTCTGCGCGGTGGAACACGGTCCACCGCGTGACAAATTGGCGACCGTGACAGGACACCGAGAGTGTTAAAAGGCAAGGATTTTTCGGTTGAACGTCGAGTCGAAGTTTGACTTCCTCCGTTCGCCGATTAGCGCCGAGGTGAACGTACGCGCAACAACAACAATAGTCTTTTCAAAACAAGTGTTTTGAAGATTCTATCCATTTGCTATCCATTTAAAATCTTAATTGCAACTTTGTGTTGCAATTAAGATTTTAAAATCATAATTGCAATTCAATAAAGTTTTGCAAATTTAAAATTGTTTGTTGCGCTGCAAAATTTTGGTTTGTTTTTTTTTCAAACTAAAATTTTGCGACGAATAAAAATTTGTTTATTTTGCCTTTTGCCCCTCCATAATAAATTGGCGCACACACACAATTAATGTTTATGCCCTTTTGCCCTTTTAAATTTTTTAATTTTGCCAAAATTAAAAATTTTTTTTTGCCTTAATTAAATAAATTAAATTTGTTTGCTGCCACAAACAATTTTTGCCCCTTAATTGATTAAATTTGCCCTTTTTGCCTTAGCCCTTTTTTAAGCCCTTTTCACTTTAAATTTAAATTTTTGCCAAAATTTTAAAATTTTGCCCCAAATTTAAAATTGTTAAATTTGTTTGCAACCACAAACAAAATTGTTGCCCCTTAAACCATTAAATTGTTTAGCCCTTTTTATCCCTTTTTATTTTTCAGCTGCCCTTTTGCCAAAATAAGTTGCTTTTCCCCCAAATTTAATAGTGATCGACCTGAGGGGTTGATTACAACCTAAAATTAGCCGACTCTTGGCCAAATTGATTAGCCCTTTTTACCCTTTTTCAGCCCTTTTGCCGAAATAATTTGTTTTTCCCCAAAATTTATTTGCAATTGACCTGAGGTGTCAAATTTAGCCCTAAATTAGCCAGCCCTTTTATTTTTCAGTTAGCACTTATTGCTTTTTTGTCACCCTTTGAATAAATTAAGCCAGATTTCATTATTTTTCAATTTCCATCGCCCAATAAGAGTCATTAGAGCCGCGAATCACAAGGCCCTTTTCTCATTTCATTAGCCCTTTTTAGCTCTTTTCAGACCTTTAAAGCCCTTTTGCCAAATTTTGCCATTTTCCCCATATTCATCGCAATTGCACTTGATTTGAGACATCTTTTGCAGTCCTTAGCCCTCAGCCCTTAGCCCTTTTCGCCAATTTTGCGTTTTTCTT
>JABFPJ010005988.1:0-11480 GCA_022817425.1 Gryon sp. ZL-2020
AAAAACTTAATTTAAAGCTATTATAACGAAATGAGCAAATTTAATTTTGAAACTTTAAAGCTAAATATCTCAAAATTACGAATTAGTCAGTTAACTTGTTTTTCCTCGACGCCACAGATATAATAATTACATTATATATTATATTATTAAATATATTATATTATTAAATTTGGTTATCACAAACAAATTATTTGATAAATATTGACCAACCAAAGTTTTTGTTAATACAACAACAAAATTTAAATATTTTTATTAGTTCAAACCGATTAAGAAAATTGTGGCATTAAATTATTTAATTTTACTTGTGTTTTTTTATGATTTGTTTGTTTTATTTTGATTTCTTTGTTATGTTTTGATTTGTTTGTTTTGTTTTAATTTGTTTGTTTTGATTTGTTTGTTTTGTTTGTTTTGTTTTCATTTGTTTGTTATGTTTTGATTTTTTTGTTTTGTTTTGATTTTTTTGTTTTGTTTTGTTTTGTTTTGATTTGTTTGTTTTGTTTTGATTTGTTTGTTTTGTTTTGTTTGTTTTGTTTTGATTTGTTTGTTTTGTTTTGATTAGTTTGTTTTGTTATGATTTGATTTGTTTGTTTTGTTATGATAAGAGTTTCTTTTATCTATTTTGTTTGTTTTATTATGATTCCATTGTTTTTTTTTTATTTCTAACGTTAGAAATTATTTAATATAAAAGAGACAAATTAATTAATAAAAATTATATAAATATATAATTTATATAGCTGTATATATGTATTTATTATTAACAAAAAAGAAAACTGTATCATTTATAAGAAAAAAATGGATTTGTTATCTGAGAATTTGAATGAAATGCAACAATGAAGGATTTTCTTGTGAAATGACGGGATAGTAAAATAAAATATCGATTGTATGGGATATTTTTGTCGAGAATGGAACAAAGCTTTCGAAAGAAAGGAACTTTGAGCCAACGTACGAGGGTGTTCCAAAATTGTGATTCCGTTGGTGCAAAAGAAGCGAGCAGGTATATAAACGAACAGTCGATTAGACACCTTCAGAAAAAAGGCTCTTGTCAGGACTTTTGAGTTATCCTTATATGAAATCCAATAGAGAAAAGCGTATTGAACTTTGTTGAATTTGAATATCAAAAAGTATAGAAACGAATGACAAAATATATCATTTGGTGATTTTTAACTTTTTGTTCATTTCGTCGATTAATATCTTTTTTTACAAAATTACTGTTTTTGATGGAAAATGCATTATGTGTGATTTTTCCCGCTTTTTATATTTAAATGTATAAATGATATATATAATTATATTTTACATGTAAATTATGTTTTTATTTTATATTTTAAATTTATATATTTTTATTTTTGTTGTATTTTTTATTATTGTTGTATTTATTTTTTTTTCTTATATATAATTATATTATATATTTATATATTAATTATAGTTTATATATATTTTTGAAATATATTTTTAAAATATATTGTTGTTCTTGAGAAAAATAAAAAAATAATGAATTATATCGATTGTTTGGTTTAATAAAAAAAAGTTCAATATAAAAATTCGAAAAAGTAAAAGAAAGCAGTAAAGTAACAGCAGAAACTGAAATTTGAACGAAAGCTATTCTTTTTTATCAAAAAGAAAAGCCGACTTTGAAACACAATTTAATACTATTTCGAACTTGTATTGAAAAACTTCCGCCGCATTTAACATTGTAAATACTTTTTGTAAATCTTTGAAAAACATGAATATATATATATTGCAACACAAATTCATCAATATTATAAAATCCAAATTTAAACAAAATTAGAGACCCTTAAAACGAAAAAAAAAACAATTTAAATCAGAAAAGAATTAAAACAATAAACTGCATCCAAAATGGTTTACACACGAATCAGCATTTTAAACGTCGCCACAAAAATGTTTGATTTAAAACACTTGTTTTTTACAGTGAAATAAAGTAATACATATTTCAATATTTAAAATACGTTTTTTTTTTCAATTCGATTTCAATGCTACATCGATTGAAGCTCGACATGAATGAAATATTTACCAACAGCGATCCGATTTGAATGAGATATGTTTTTCGATTCAAATTCAACATATCGCCAATTCCACTCCATTCCGATTCGGAATCGAAGTGTTTCCGATTGTGAACCGATGTTTCCGTTTTTCGATCTGTTAATCCGACTTTTTTTTCAAGTTCATTTTTAAACCTACCTTTAATTGTTTTATTTAAACGCATTTTATTTATTAGAAAAATGTTTTGTTTATTTTGTTGTTTACGGCAATTTATTTACTTTGTTTTGTTCATACTTCTTTGCTTTGTTTACTTTTTAATTTATTTACTGTGATTTGTTTATATTACTTTGTTTTGTTTACATTGCAATTTGTTTATTTCACTTTGTTTACATTAGTTTATTATTATTGTTATTTTTACTTTGCTTTGTTTACATTACTTTACTTTGATTACATTGGTATGTTTACATGAAACTTAATTTACTTCGCTTTGTTTATATTACTTCATTTGTTTACTTTGCTTGTTTTACATTAGTTTGTTTTGATTACATTGCTTTATTTACTTTTAGCTTTATTTACATTACTTTTTTTATAATTCTCTGTATGTTTACGTTACTTTATTTACATTGCTTTAATTATTTTGTTTCGTTTACATTATTTTGTTTACGATGTATCGTTTGTTTCTTTTACTTTGCTTTGTTTACTCTGCTTTACTAACTTTTTTATTAACTTTATTTGTTTACTTCGTTTACTTTTTATTTTCTTTTCTTTATTTACATTATTTTGTTTTGTTTACATTGCTTTGTTTATTTTCAGCTTTTTTTCCATTATTTTGTTTACAATTCTGTATGTTTACAAAACTTTGTTTACATTACTTTAATTAGTTTGTTTTGTTTCAATTATTTTATACAATTATTATATATAATTGATATTTACCCATTTCTGTTATGATTATATATAAATATATACTTGAAATCCAGTATTCTGAGTTTACATAATTTGTTAAATTTCAAATTTATATTACAAAATTTTAATTTTTGTATCACTACTTAATATATATGATTTTATTTTGTTTTCAATTAACTTGAAATTGCTAATTAATTGTATAACAATAAAATAGTAAAAACGACCATAAAGTTAGTAAAAAAAAACAACCAAGAAGCTGAAATTGCGTTCTGAGACACACCTACGTCATTTAGAAACGACCCCGTGGTAGGAATAAGTATATCTGGATTCTAGATGGGGGAAAAAGGAAAAATTGGTTGCGCGATGAGAAACGTCAATAAGAACGAAGATTTATCAATGCACACCACGTGTAACCTTGAGTCCTCATTCTCTCGATTTTTACCGTGTTTGCGACGTGCGTTTACTCACGTTCAAATATCTCACGAGAAATCCACGAAAACGAACGAATCAAAGCCAAAGATATATATATATATATATATATGAGATCTGAGATCTCCATCGTCAGAGGATCGCGACGAAAAATGCCTTTTTATTTCGCACACAAACACACCCTCGATAGCGCGTGTGCGCATGGGATACCACAATTTGGCAACCCCGCGACCTTTTGTACACTTTCGAGAGGTTTCACGGCCATAGACACAAAAAAAAAGTCTGCGCCCCTTTCATCCATCTTTCCACCCTACTTTGCCCCCGCTTCTTCTCCTCATTAATTCTGAATCGATTGCCGAAATTTCGGATCGTAAATTACAATTGAAATATTATTGGCTGTTTTATTGCGTTTTAGTGTATATGAAATAGTACTGAATAAAATGGATCGTCAATTGTACTAGCTCAAATGTCAATTTTACTATCTCAAAAATCAATTTTATTCAAATATTTAATAATGTAAATACAGTCTATTTATATTCTTAGAAAAACGTAAAATATATTGCGAATGTATTGTTAATATATTGTTAATGTATTGGTAATATATTGTTAATATATTTTCAATATATTCTTAATATAGATAATACATAGCAACTTGAGACAAAAAGCTAAATTTGGAGCATTTTTTAAATATATTAAGAATATACTATGAATATATCGAGAATATATCATGAATATACCCTAGTAAAAAGGATCATATATTGTCAATATATGAAACGTATATTAACCATAAATTATTAAAAAAATCTTATATTGATCGTATATTGACCACATATTAACCATATATGGACCATATATTGATCACACAGTAACCATATATGGACTATATATTAACCATATATGGATCATATATGGACTATACATTGACCATATATTGAATATATATTGATCACATATTAACCATATATAATCATATATGGACCACATATTAACTATGTATTTATCATATATGGATTACTTTTGTAAAGTGCTAATACACTGCCAATGAATGGTTCCCCTCACGGACGGAAATATCAAATATAATATTATTTTTCTATATATATGCTATATTGCCGCAATTTATATGTAAATTACATATATTTCGTATATATTATATGTAATATTTATATTTTTTATATATTTCGATCTTTTTTCGAACATTTTTAGTTTTATATAAAAAATATATAAAACAATATAAACGTTATATATAAAAAAAAATAAAAATATATATATATATATAATTATTTATATATTAATTAAGGCAATATAGCAAATATTCAGAATATAAAATTATATTTCATATTAAATATATTCGCAACATATTTTACGTTTTTATTATATTTTATTAGTGATATTAAAAACATTTATTTCGATAGTCAAAACAACTATCTAAATAATCAATTTCACTATTTTTCTGAAACCATTCGAAAAAAGTTAAATATGCTATACACAAAAATGTACGGATTTGATTCTAGCAGCAGATTGATTAAAATTTTGACTCGCCTTTTTCCGGAAAAGGTTTTCCATGTTTTTTTATTTCGATCCGATTCACTTTTTTCCGGCCAAATGACTAAATGCGGTGCGAACAAAATTTCACGACTTCGAGTAATCAAAATCCCCCAACTTTCACCCGTAAAAATACATTAAAATTTTGCATACAAAAACGTCGCATAAAAAAATTTAATTCTAACAAAAATGGATTATCAGCAAAATCAAAGTACACGATTTGAAATTACTTACAATTGCAATGGGAATAATATTCGTCGATATTGGCGTAGATTAGTGCAAAATTTGTGAGTGAAATGTTCGCAAATATGTTGACGAGGAATTGAATGGATATTAAGCTGGCCGAACAGTGTAACCAGAATGCAGAATGCACACTTGAAGAATCCGAAATGCCGAATGAATCTTTAATTAATTACATTTAATTACCGCCTTTCAATGAAGTACCGCTTATGTACTCAATAAATGCTCACATAAATGCTTCAAAAACAATGTAATGTTGCACATCATCATATATAGTAGATTTTATTATTTTTTTTTGTATTTTATGTTACGTGGAATTCACTTCAGAAAATGGCTTTTCTTTAAATTTAATTAGGATGATTGTATGGTCCATATATAGTCCATATATGGTTAATATTTGGTCAATATATGATCAATATATAGTCCATATATGGAGAGTATATGGTTAATATATAGTCAATATAAGATCAATATATGGTCCATATATCGTTAATATATAGTCCATATACAGTTTATATTTGGTTAACATGTAATCAATATGTGGTCTATATATGGTTTATATATGGTCAATATATAGTTAATATATGATCAATATATGGTTAATATATGGTCCATATATGGTCAATATATAATATAGTCCATATATAATCAATATATGGTTGATATGTGGTCCATTCATGGTCCATATATGGTGCATATATGACCTATGTATAGTCAATACACGATTGATATACAGTCCATATATGGTCCATATATGATCCATATATGATCTATGTATGGTTAATATATAGTTGATATACGGTCAATATATGGTTAATATATGGTCCATATATAGTATAGTCTATGGATTGTCAATGCATGGTTGATATATAGTCCATACATGGTCCATACATTGTTAAGATGTGGTTAATATATGATCAATGCATGGTAAATATATGAAATGAATCTTTAATTAATTACATTTAATTACCACCTTTCAATGAAGCACCGCTTATGTACTCAATAAATGCTCACATAAATGCTTGAAAACTAATGTAATGTTGCACATCATCATATATAGGAGATTTATTTTTTTTTCTGTATTTTATCTTACGTGGAATTCACTTCAGAAAATTCCTTTTCTTTAAATTTAATTAGGATGTATCTTCATATGTTCAAAGTTGAAACTCTGTTAGAAGGAATGATGGAATAAAAAAAAAGAACAATAAAAAGGGGTTGTGGTGAAGGCATTGTGAGGACAAAAGACGTCCTTAATGGTCAAGTGAACGAGTGATGGTCGATGTGAGGTGCGCGAAAAACAGGATGCAAATAATAAGGCGCGAACGAAGGACGAAGGATCGCTGCTAGAAGTCCACTGAATCGGGTCAACGACCGAAAACTCAACCGGTGCAGTCACGAAAGTGCACCGATCTCGCTGCTTCTCTGCTCCCGACTCTACCGATCTTCCAGCACGTTCCCTGTTTTTACCTTCTTTTTCTTCTTTTCACCCTTAGCTAATCGCGATAAACTATGCGGATAAAGACGCAAATGAAAAAATAAATAATAAAATGTTTGTTTTGTTTGTTTTGTTTATTTTGTTTATTTTGTTTGTTTTGTTTGTTTTGTTTGTTTTGTTTGTTTTGTTTGTTTTGTTTGTTTTGTTTGTTTTGTTTGTTTTGTTTGTTTTGTTTGTTTTGTTTGTTTTGTTTGTTTTGTTTGTTTTGTTTGTTTTGATTGATTTGTTTTCATTTATTTATTTTGCTAACTTTATTCGACTTTGTTTTGTTTTGATAATTTGATTCATTTTTTATTTCTCTACTTTTGTTTATGTTGCGTGTTTTAATTATTTTGCAAACTTTATTTAACTTTGTTTGTCTTTTATTCTTTTAATTATTATTATTACATTCATATTATTATATATTTATATTATTATTTGGATTTATATTATGTGTAGGTATATCTCAAATACTTTTGACTCTCAACTTTCACCATACTAACCAAGTTCGTAATAATTGAATAATTTTTCAAATAGAAATAATTTTGTTGTAAAGATTACGAATAAAATAATACAACCAAAAAAAGTAATAAAATCCGACTTCACGATTTAACCCTAACTACCCGAACTTTGTCTAACATCTCGAACATAGCTTCATTAGCTTAAAATTGTGTTTATTATTGTCAAAATGTTACAATTACAACTAATACTTGCGGCGAGTACCCGAGTGTGCCTTTATTCGTGATTTTGCTTACGGTTTATGTGAGTGCATTATCGAAATTTGCATGTGCTCGTGAAAAGCCAAATGAAGATAAGCGGCGCTATCGAGCGCGCAGCTACTCCTTTCGCTTTCGCTGTCGCTTCCTCTGCATTGTCAGTTTCGCTATTGTCCTAACAAATGACGTGCTGTGCACAATAACGACACGCCATGAAGATCGAGCCGCCTGCGTCGTCGCATTGTTTGTGTATTAGTGAAACACCAAAGAGCAACCTCACTTCTTATATCAAAACGCGCAAAAACACACAAAAAAGTGTTCTTGTAACTAACCTTAATAAAAAAGGATATAACCTTAATATAAATTATATATTGTCCATATATTGTTACTATACTAAAAATATATTCTTTCTAATACATCATACACTCTTAATATATTGTCAATATATAATGCTATATTGACCATATATATTTGCATACTTTTCATATGTAAATCATATATTGACAGTGTATTACTGGATTACTTCGAAAAAGTAATTCATATATGGTCAATATATGATCATTATATGGTCCATATATGGTTAATACATAGTCAAAATCTGGTCTGTATATGATCAATATATGATCAATATATGGTTCATATATGGTTCATATACGGTCTATGTATGTTTAATACATAGTTAATATATATTCCATATATGGACCATATGATCATATATATTAATCATAAATGGTCTATATATGGCGTATGTATGGTCAATGTATGGTTAATATGCAGTTCATGTATGGTCCATATATGGTTCATATATGGTCTATGTATGGTCAATATATGGTTAATATATGGTCCATATATTGTCCATATATGGGTAATATATGATCAATCTGTGGTCAAATATGATCCATATATGGTCCATATATTGGCCCATATATGGTCTATATATGGACTATGTATAGTCAATACATGTTTAATATATAGTGCATATATAGTCCAATATGGTTAATATGTGTTCAATATATGATCAATATATAGTCCATATGTGATCCATATATAGTCCACATATGGTTAAGATGTGGTCCATATATAGTCTATATATGGTCAATGTATAGTCCATGTATAGTCCATGTATAGTCAATATATGGTTCATATATGGTATACATAAATTTAAGATGTGGTCAATGTATGATCAATATATGGTTAATACATGATTAAAATATGTCTCATATATGTACAGTATCTGATCCTTTTTAATAGGCATTTTTTAAATTAGTAAATTTAACTATTCAACTTTTATCAATAAAAGTAGAAAAATGTGTTTGTTGAAATTAGAAAAAAATATGTTCATTCAAAAACAAAAGACCTAAAATATGAAAAACGTAAAACAAATGTAAAACAAAAATGTAAAAAAAGCACCTACACATTTCTAGGCTCTTTCATTTATTACAGCGAGCACTTTAGTTTTGCCAGTAGCTTGAAATGGCCTCACAGTAGGATCTCTGTGGCTCACTAATAATACACTCGTAAAGGTAAAACATGCGTTCAGGTAGCGTTCGTAACACGCGTATATTTACGCGTACGCAACATTTCGCTAACCGACAGTATCTACCACGTTTGTTGCAGAGTACATACGTGTGCAGGCATAATTATCCCAGGTCACGATGTTGCGGATGCTAAATGCGTGTATAAATCAGACCGATAGCGTCACTTTGAATCGAGCCCTGTTAATGATATTTTTGTTGCTGCAAAGTCGTCAAATCAACATCTTTTGTGAGAATCGAAAACATTTTCGCGGAAATTCAGAATAGCGTTTTGAATGTGCTTTTGTTTATAATAAAAAAAGTATAAATAATAAAAATAACAATCTTTATTTTATTTGTTTTTTTTTTCATTTAATTTATTTTTTGCTTATTTACTTTCTTTTATTTCCATTATTTTGTTTACTTTGCTTTATTTACATTGGTTTATTGACTTTACTTTGTTTTATTTACTTTTTTTTCATTACATTTATTTCCTTTTATTTACCTTTCTTTTTTACATTGTTTTATTTACATTGGTTTATTTACTATACTTTGTTTACATTACATGATTTACTTTATTTAATTTAGTTTACTTTGTTTACATTGCATGATTTACTTTATTTAATTTACTTTACTTTGTTTACATTGCATGATTTACTTTCTTTTATTTACTTTTCTTTGTTTACATTACATTATTTACTATCTTTTACTGACTTTACTTAATTACATTGATTTCGTTACTCTGTTTTGTTTACTTTGCGCTTTATTTCCCTTGTTTTGTTTACATCGCATGATTCACTTTGTTTTATTTACTTTTTCTTGTTTACTATTTACTTTCTTTTTTCCCTTTGCCTTCTTTACATTGCATAATTCATTTAGTTTTTTCTCATTGCAGTTTTTTCTCAGAATTTTTTAATTTAAGATTTAAAAAACCAAAAAATGATTTCTTTAGCATAATCATAAAATGTAATGATGACGATTATAAAGTAGTGAAAAGCTGAAAATTTGCCAAGCAGTGATAAGACAAAAAATTACAAAGCCGCACAAATCAACACGCGACAGCAAAAGCATTTCATAAAACTAATAAGCGATAAACCCCGCATTCATAGCTGACACGAATCAATTAGCTTATCGAATAATCGCTACTGTGACCATTTTCCCTTCTCTTTTGGCTCGGTCTCGAAATTCACACCCAATTTCTATTTATGTTTAGTAGCTTCTTCTTTGCAACAAGAATTATGTTTGGTGCAGAATCATTTATCTTCTCATCAATGAATCATCGAATGTGTTACTTTTCTTTACTGTTTTTGAGGTAAAATATTTTTTTGTGTCAAAATCATAAAATTGGGATGTTATAAGGATGTTATAAGGATTTCATAGTGATGTCATAAGAATATCACATGGATGTTATAAGGATGTCATAAAGATGTTACATTTGTGACCTACTTATGACATCCTTATATTATCCAAGGATGTCATCAGGATTTTATAGGGATATCACAAGGATGTCACAAGGATGTCATAAGGATTTTATAGGGATGTCATAGAAAAGTATGAGGACGTCTTAGGGATGTCATGAGGATTTCATAGGGATGTCGTAGGGATGTCATAAGGATTTCATAGGGACGTCATAGGGATGTCATAAGGATGTCACGAGGATTTCTTAGGAATGTCAGAGAGAATTACAGGATATCACAAAGATCCACAAGGATGTCACAAGGATGTCATAAGGATTTCATAAGAATGTCATAAGGATGTCTTAGGAATGTCATAGAGCATTACAGGATATCACAAAGATCCACAAGGATATCGCAAGAATGTCACCAGGATGTCATAGGAAAGTATGAGGATGCCTTAGGGATGTCATAAGGATTTCATTGCGAATGTCATAGGGAAATCATAAGGATATTACAAAGATGCCACAAGGATGTCATGGATGTCATACGGATGTCACAAGGATATTTTAAGGATGTCATAAGGATCTCATTAGGATATCATACGGATGTCATAAGGATGTTATAAGACTGTTAAGGATGTGACAAGGATGTCATTAGGATGTCATTAAGATTTCATAAGGATGTCAAAGGAATACCATAAGGATGCCATAAAGATGTTAAATTTGTTTGTTTTTTTTTTTTTTTTTCATATATTTTGAGCCATCCAAATGTCATTAATTCGAAAACACCCCGTACATTTCTATCGCTAAACCTGACTGGATGTATTGTAGGCGATTAATTATTCGAAAAATGCTCATAAAGTTCATTTGCATTGGATTTACCGACGAATGAATTGGCTAATTTTCTCAGTATACGCGTCGGGTACTAGATTTGCCACCAGAAAGAGCCCAGAGATTGGCCTGGGAATACGGCTCTAATTCGCTTGGCAGTGTTAAGCCTCGGCCAAATACGGTAAATGCGAGCAACCAAACAACGCAATTAATAAGACGGAAGCGCGATTACGATCTAATCTGCGTCCAATCAAAAGCCGAACGCGCACTTATTTAACTCTTGCGAAGGCTTTGTCCGAAACCGATAATAACTTTGTGCGAACAAATTCTAAGTCAATATTTTAGAAGATTTCTTAAAATGCTTATATCGATGCTTATCGAATGCTTATCGATGCTTTTTTTTTTTTTTTTTTTTTTTTTTTTTTTTTTTTTTTTTT
>JABFPJ010005989.1:0-11478 GCA_022817425.1 Gryon sp. ZL-2020
GGGCTACGCCCTCGAGGATTTTACCGCCCTCGGGCGGTAAGTTCCACTTTACCGCCCGCTCCCTCGGTCCATAAAATAGCGTACCAGCGTCGGGCGCAGTGGCGCCCTCAGCAGTAATATACTATTACGGCACCACGCGACGTAAAAGCTATAAAGTATTGCAAAGTTTGCTATAATTATAACTATATATGATATAAATATAGCTAATTTTATTAGTACCTTTCCCTCTGTGTAGTAATTTTTGAGAAAATAATGTGTATGTGTACTTTCCATCCCTAGAGAGAAAAAGTAAACTTCCACTGCATCATTTTAAGGATGTAAAAAACTTTTCCTCGCGAGGGAGAGAAAGTACTACTTTTGTCCTATTTTTCAGGGCAAAAAAAGATATGTTTTCAGTGCATGTTTTAGGAAAAAACTATGTAAAGACTTTATAAATACAAGACAACATAAGTCAACAAAATGATATAACTAAATGTTTACGTTATATTTAAATTATAAAAAAAGTTATAGTTGAGTAAATAATTTATTGACGACAGATTAGAAGTTGAAAAAAGGAGTAAAAGCCTAAAATTGTAGGTGATTAATGCAATCTCCATATTTATTTTTATTCGATAACATGAATATTGCATATGTGTAGATTGATGTCGGCATTCATCACTTATATATTACGTGCAGTAGAGCACTGGATGAAAGTGTAAAAATGCTGACAAGCGGATAATGGAGGAGGTAGTCAGTCACTTTGAAAGATGACGTTGAACAGAAGAGGACCTGCAGAGGGGTGTTCAATGAGCCATGAAAGCTTGGAAAAAAGATGGATGAATATAAACGTGGTTGAGCTGCGCTCGAGAGAAACAGAATGCGAGCTGAGGTTAATAAATCATATCCAGTCATTCTGTTCATTATTTCGATCTTTTATATTTTTATACATTATCATATTGTACTTTTGTGTATCAACAGTCCTTTTTTCTCTGGTTTTCTTTTTCACGGCAGAGAGTATAAAAAAAAAGTTTTGTTTAACTAATGAAGTGAATAGAACTTTACCATTTATAATTCAATATATTTTACTTATAAATATTCTTTCAAATTTGATGGAAGAAAACATCTGATATATGTAAAATGAGTGTAAGAAAAAATAATAATCATCGAGGATATATTAATCATGTTGATTTATCATAATACATGTATACGTATGTTTGTATGTTTCAATGTATCATAATGCTGTCAAGTAATGGTTAAAAGATAATGAATATAAATGTTGAGTGTATTTTGAGTACAAGAATACAACTATTAAATTTCATTGATACCGCAAGCCAAAGGCGTGGAAACCTATTGTAAAGACTAAATAGCAGCTGGTTAAACCTTGGTCAGTAACGGAGCCTCTGGGATATACGGCGACCTCCCAAAGTATCTCGCTTTATCTGCGCAGAAGGCGACAATACAACGACAGATTTATAAAGAACTACGCTGTAACGTACAAATAAAACACCACATATATATGTAAGCTGCTCTTTTCTGTATGTGTGTAGAAACACGTATATATATATATATGAAGTTCATTTATGCGTGAAAATGCACAGATTTTAATGGATTTATTGTGAAATTTTTGGAAAGCGTTACCGAAATGTTCAAACATTTTATATAGAAAGTGAGATATAAAATGCGCAAATGACAATTCGATTTTGAACAACTTATTTTGTAATATTATTCATTATTTTTAATAATATATGATGTAAAATGTCTTGATTTTATAAGATCTCTTTTTAAGGGTATGTAAATGATTAGATTTTTAATGCCAAATGTATAAAACCTACTCCAAAAATGAAGAAACTAATTCATTTTTATATTTTTTATGAAGAAATAATTGAACGATTAAATCGAGCGGATAAAGAGTATACAATATAGATTTAAAATGATGAGTTGAGAGGAAATGACCAAATGACCGCATGGTCTGGTCATTTATATTCATACGCTTATACGCCATACAGATTAAGCGCATCTACGTTGACTCATATATGTCCCATATATAACCCGACACATGCATATAACATGCATATAATGAAAATTGTGTTGTTTTTGTTGACATATTGTTATGGCAGGAAACAAGAAGCCGTGGGGGTTAGAATATACACATTCTTAAAATAACTTGGAGTTATCTTATGCAGTGTGTGGGTACCGCACGAAATCCCCATACATAGAATTGAGTTCATATTTTACGTTTTAATCTCTCCATTGTTCCAGGTATAACGGACTCTAAAGGGAGAAAGAGAGAGAGAGAGATAGGGGGGAGGGGGGAGAGAAAGAGGAAGGAAAAGAAGAGGGAGGGAAAAATAATACCTACAACGAAACATGCGAAGCTGTCGACCATAAAACACCCACGTCGACCCCGGGTAACCAGCGCTTGCGCACGACCTGCATTTTTATACGCGTATACCAGATCCTTGTACAGATTTTCTTGAAAACGAAAAATATGTCGTTTCAATGCTGTAAACAACACAAACCCGTGACATTTGACTTCAGTCGCGTACCGATATTATCTCAACACATATGTAATTCGCTGACTATTTTTACCAACTTTTCCTCCATTCATAGATGCCTCGTTTCATTAACGCGCCTTTTTTTACTGTTCCTCCAACTTATTACTTCACTATGAATGAGGATAATAAGGTAACAGTCTCCAACAAACCGCAGTTGACAAAAATCAAGATTTTTGAACGGTCAATTTATCATTGATTTTGTAATATGTTTTTACATGTATAATGAATGAATTTAAGTAATAATGACTTTGATAAAATGGCTACTAATAAATAAAAACTGAGTCTCCAAAAGTTTCTTTGAACATTATATTTCATCTTAGATACAGAAATCGTTGGTTTATATTGTAAAAAAAACTTTGGGCTTTTATATGATTTAAAACCGTAAAATATATACGTATATATACATATATATATTCTCTGTATGTGTAGCTGATAAATTACTTTGCACACTTTTCAAGACATTTAAAGCAGCGCTCCATATGTATCGCAGCTTGTCACAGACGTTATACTGTCTCATCATGACATTACAAATGCAATACCCCCTTGGAGATTGACTTTTATTTTAGCGACAATTTAAATTTAAAACTCCCAATGATTTGTCCCTCTAAAAATAATCACTTTTATCGGTTTAACTTGAAAATTATTTTTTTTTTTAATAAAAAAAATGATTAATCTATTTGACAAAAACTTAAGCATAATTCATAACACAAACAAGTCACACAAATCGAATTGAATTATTATTAATCGGGACATAATAATACACGTGATCAGTTCAGTCAATCGTATTAATAAAGAATGTCAAAGCTTTTTACCGTTTACCACAATTGATGAAGTGAATGTCAACTTGACTCTCGCGATTACATCTTAAACTTGAAACATAATAATGTTGTGGTATGTAAATAATAATTATTTCGAATTTCAGCCGGGCCCCTATAATGAACTGCATAATAGAAACGAAGGAAATAAAATAAAAGAAGAAAAGGTAAACGAAATAAACGAAGAGAACGAAGAAGTAGGCGATTTCTGCAACGTGCCGAAAGCGACCTTAAACTCGGATAAGTAGAATTTTAATGCCGATAAATGTATTATAATCTCAACCTTCGGGACCTTCTCGCTGCATATATTCGCCTTTACGACACGATCGACGTTAACACGATGAAATATGAGTAATACGATGCATTAATGAAGCATAATTATCGTCTTAAGAGAATTGCGATAGTTGATATGATATTATATCATTGTGAAAAGTTAAATATGCCATGAAAATTCTTATGCCCACTTTTTTTCATCTCGCAAACAAAATTTATGACTATTTATCAACTTTATATATAGCCTCATATTTTATATATACAAGATTTCATATATGACTCATGAAATTGTCTCATAAATGAGATTATATTTCAACTCATTTTGTTTAAATGTTTAAATGCACTTTATATTATGATTTCATAAGATTCAATTCCATTTTGTTTTATAAATGCAATTTCATATACGACTCATAATTGTTTCATAATAATGATTCGAAATATGACTTGTTGGGTTTCTCATGAATGATAAAATATTTTACTAAATTTTTTTTTATTTTTTATTAGTTTTATTTTATCTTTATTATGTATAGTATATTTCATGTATTATTCAAATATTACATCTTTTTAATTTGACAATATAATACATTTTGTCAATCTTTTAGATTTAAAATATTGTAAGATTTTTTAAGATCTAACATTAATAACGATTAAGTACAAGGTCCCAAAATTGCATATATGATGATTAAGTACTTGTTTCTAAAGTGTATCGCACATCAATGATTCATATATATAAATGAAACATAATAGCAGTGACATAACTGATCGAAAGAATGAAATAAAAAAATTTGGTCATTACAGTTTCTTTGTGCCCATTTACTATGTGTTTTTGCATGGTTTTTGATTTGATTACAGGGAGAGAAAAAAGAAGAAACAAAAAATTGTGTAGCATGACGGTTGAATATGTTAGTTCACTTGGCGCAGAGTATACGCTCGTAACAGTCGCCCAAGGCGCGAACATTCATCCTAATTAACAACCGCAGAATCAGGTATACAAGTATCTTGATAGCGAGTGCAAGAGAGAGTAATCTCCTTGTTACCTACATGAAAAGCCTTTAGGCAAGGCTGCAGTGTCATTTCTTTTCAACATATCAGATTTGTTTATTGGTTAAATAAAAATCGCCAAGCAATAACGTGTTTATGGCATAACTATGCCTCATTAATGACAAAATAGTCAGCCTATTTAGTTTGTTAGCTTTTTCTTCTTTTTTCGTTATTTTTTATTTATTTTTTATAGTCAAACTTTATTATTATAATTGTTATAGTTATTAGTGCAAATTATTTTAAGTAAAAATCATCTTGATGATTTGTATAGTGAACCAACCGAAATCTTAACCTAATTAACTTATTTTGTAGGATAAAGGTCACCGATGAACGTACAGTGCTTCGACAATGCTCCGCTTAACTTAAAGGTAAAAAACGTGACTAATTAGATATATTGCAGGTGAAATTACAAATAATCCTAGTAGAAATTGAAGTCGGGTTGAATTGTGGGCCCAACATGGAAACCATACTACCCTAGCAGGTTCTGATGTGTTTTCCAGGTGTGGCGCTGCCATATGGATGTAACGCCGGGTATTCATATGGTCCCGATCAAGTAAACTCATAAAAATGACGTCAAATTAGGAAACGATGTTGAGCTCTGATGGGGTGCTGATGTGCTTTCTTTATAATGAATGAAAAAAAATATAGATGTAGGATTTGAACTCGTGTTCTTGATTTTTGTAAGTATATCACTTAACCCCTGGACTACCGAAGCTCTTAAAAATGGTATCTTAGTATCGCTACTTACCTATAACTTTGATTATGTATGGTCAAGATGTGGCTATGGCATGGTTACAACGTTAGACCCCGATAAGACCAGCCATATGTTAAACATGACGCGGCAACCAGTTTTGGTCCAGATTAGGCCCAGGTCGGAAATCCCATTATACGGAATGCCCGACTTGGGCCTAATAGTCATAGCCTAATTTGAAAGTCACGATGCCCTATCTCGGCCATCCTTGGCCCTTACATGGCCGCCATTTTTCAAACAAATTAAATAATGTCTCACGAAATGCTATTCTGGTCCCAATCGGGAAGCTTTAAAAAGCTTTAAAGTCCATCATTAATCTAGTTTCAATCAGGCAAACCACATCAGGGCCACATCTGAAACATCCCTAGTAGAAATTGAAAAAGGCTTGCCTAGTTAAAAAGCGGGCCCTGGATTGGTAAAAGCCGGGTTCGCCTCGTTACGGGTAAGCCTGGATTGGGCCAATGTAGGCCCAATGTTGTATAATTCGTTGCAGGGTTGGAAGGTAAGAACAAATATTTTACATAAATGTTGACTAAACCCAGGTGTGCCTACTGAGGCTTAATTAGGCCAACATTGGATTTCATCAAATATCCCATACCAGGGAGGCCTCGTTAGGCCCATATTAGGAATACCTAACTAAGTAATTTATAGGTTCGCGTTTCAAACCAAAGTGGGTCCCTCAAAAATCCCACATAGGGCCAATGTTGGTCCAATCTTGGAACAGGGTTTGCCCAAAAAGACCCCAGGTTCAGCCAAGTTCAAAATTCTACTAGGGATGGTATGCCCGATTCCAATTCTACTAGGGAATAATTCTAAAAGATCGCGGGATTTGGGTATATGTGTCGATAAGATGTAGAATATGTGTTAAAATGATGTATTATTATTATATTTCAATAAATTAAACTTGCTTTAATAAATAATATTTCTTATTTTATTTTAAATTTGATTAGCAACTTTATATTGTTCCCAAATGTTAATTTATAATATGGCGGTCAAGTTTTGAATGCGGAACAAATAACAAATATATTTTGGTTGCGAATAAGCTTTTAGAAGTATTGTTTATAATATATGCTTATAAATATATGTATACTTTTTACTGAAAACTATTTTTTAATTGTACTTATTGCAATAATATTTTTAAGGATAAAAATGTAAAACAAAAGTAATTTAAACATTAATTCTTATTTTTTGTAAGTTTGAAAATCATTTTTGAAAAACTGTTTTCTGATTTTTCTAAAAGTATTGATATGACTAAGATTTAAATTTCCCGCTCAGTGTTCTTTGCACTCTCACTTCTAGGTCATCACATTTCACGACCATAACTACATAGTAATGTAGAAGTACGAACGTCTGTTCTTTTGAAGGTATATATAGGGTGTTCAAAAATCAAGGAATACTCATGTTTTCGTATTTAAAATAAATTTCAACATTTGCAAATAAATAACAACTAATTTTTCTATATGTAAAAAAAGTATTGTTAATTAAAATGTTTATTACATGTTTAAATTAGTTTTAATTTTATTTAAATATTTGCAAAAGAAGAAAAAAAAATAAATAAAAATTTAATTAGAAGATTTTGAAAAAAAATATAATAAATTGCCATAAGAGTCTGAGTTTGTTTTATTGTGATTATAGAGGAGATATTTTGAGTGAATTAGTATACGATAAAATAGAAATAAACTTTATCATCTACGAAAAGAAGCATTTGAGTGAAAATGACACCTTATCAATCGGTCAAAACTGATAAACAATTAAAGTATACAGCCGACCGTTATAAAAGCGCTGACGTGACTGGCTAAGTGGAAGTGCCGCGGGAATAGGTGAAACGTATAAATCTAATCGTATAAAATGCTTAATAACCTAATTTATACAATAAAAATTCTTAATGCTTTTTAAATAGAGTTTTTTCTGTCTGCCTCAGGCGTTCGGACTACAGTCCGCAGACACATTTAATTATTTATTGCCACTCATATATAAATACAACTGATTAAACTGTTAATTTAAAAAAATATTTTAATAATAATATCAAGTTGCTTTTTTTTATTAAATTTTCAAATTCTCTTGCTTGCAAAAAAATATTTCATTGTCTTGAGTAGAATCTTCTTAACACAAGAGAGATTGTTTTTTAAAAATCGATTAGAATAACGATATCAAAAGTCTATTTTTTTAATGTTTTGTTAGAACTAAATTGCTCTTTTTGCAAGAAGATACTGCATTATTAGAAGAAGAATCCCATTGACTGAAGAGGAAATGTTTGTTACAAAACTAATGCATGAAATAAATTAGTGGATAAATGTTATGCGAATAATTTATGTTAGAAGTTAAGAAAGATAATAAATTAATTTGATTCGTTAGAAGTGGAACATAAAATAATTAACGGGTCTAAAATGTAAGTATAAGCAGTAATTTATAAAGGAATCTATAATTCGTATAATGAAGTATTTAACATATACGTGTGGATTGTATAGTGAAGGCATTATAAGTAGCCAAAAAGGCATTACACGGTATAAACACCTCATGCGCAATGAATTATGGCGAAAAAGTGACACGTGCTATGTATGATGTCAAAAGCCCGTCTGATAATGATTCCGAAGTTTAAATGTGATGAAATTTGGTATAATTTATTTGGATAAAACTATGTAACATAATGTCAGCATCAGAGGACATTTATCACTCAACTATTCGCATTCTCTGCCGATCGCGCGCGCTTGTCTGAAAGGTTCAATGACAGCCATGTATATATCGGGGCTTTTTGCGCATGTGTGGCTGGCTCTCCTCACTCACTAAATATAAAAGTATTGCTAACGGTAGCTCGCGGGCAACGTTGAAGAACTACGCCATCTTGCATTGTAGAGTCATTTGCGTTAGTCCTGCCCACGAAAGCTAACTTAGCTCCGCCTCTTGAAACCGTTGTACATAAGCAGAATCATTTTTATTACCCGCAGGCTGCTAAACCATAAAGAAAGAGAAAGACGCACACAAGAAGTCCTCTTCAAGTGGTAAAGATATGACAGAGATGAAGCTAAACCTCAAATAATCGACCAAGAGTGAGATGAGATGATGAGAGTGAGAAATAAAAACTAAAACGCGAGAAGAGAAACAGAGAGAGAAAGAGAGAGAGACAGAGAGAGAGTGAACAGAGTTGCATGTATGGTAAGATGTGATGGCTAAGAGTGAGAGCCAAATAGAAGAGGGAGAAGTGTAGGAAGACAGCCGCCTGGTGGAAGAATTATAGCATTATATGGTGGGGAATGATCGTGCCGTAGGTATAGTTTGTCTTTATAACATGTACGAGGCCGCGTCGCACATCAAACGAGCCGCTGATGGCTCAAAGTGGCTGCCTGGGATATAAATCCATGGCCTACCTCGGCCAGGCCGGTTCTCCTTATCCACGTCGTTTTCTTCTTCTAACTATCCTTCTTGACGGTAGAAACCATACTGAGCGCGATTTCTACCCACGCTACCGACGCAACATGCGGCAACCACGCACTCTATTTAATTTACAATTATATATATACATATTATATAAATAATATCCCCCAAATTTTACACTGTATTATATTATTTTATATAAATATTCATTGCATAATTTTGCAGTCAATATACAGGGTGTAACAAAAATATAGTGCACCCAGGTACCTGAAGCTTCCTTGTGAAAAAACATGCAACAATATATATTGCCATAGGTCTAGCCATGGTTGCCACAATATTCGCCATGGCATGGCTATTAGTGTGGTGGATGCTACAGACCTTGCCATACCATGGCTAGTACTGTGGCTTGTATCCATGCTCATAGCCACAGTTTGGCAAATACTGTGGCAATCATGGCTACACCTGTGGCAACATATATTGTTGCATATTTTTGCATAAGAAATCTTCTGTTAATTTGGTGCACTATATTTTTGTTACACCCTGTATACATTTAAAATATGTCTAGTGTAACTTTTATTACAAACACTGAGAAAAGTGAACTAGAATACCAAAAATTACTATATTATATATAGTATGCAAAATTTTTTATATAAGACGTATTACTGTTTGATATAATATATTATATTTAGGCAATTTTTATGGTAACAACATTTCGATAAATATATTTTTATTATTTTATATTGTATTTAAGGCATTTAAATGTCTGCATGTAAAACTGTTGTTATTTAAACTGAATTGCAACCGAACTACTACCGCAAGATGTCATCATTAGCTATTTTAATAACGAACCTATCTTTCTCAGAAGTATAATATATGCAGTTAGATAGTACATAAGCAGAATTTAAACATATTTTGCTAGCATGACTTATTTACTTATATATGGTTAATGTAACACTATCAGTTCTTTCAGAGTATATACTTAAGTGATACTCATATATGTTACATTTTGTACCTTATATCTTATATATTAAAATATTTCTAATTCTTAACCCAAATGGATCTGTAGCATAGTAAATTGCACATAAAATTGTTAATCACTTGTTTAAATGAAACAATGGATATTGTTCTTATTTCAGTTAAAATTTCCTATTCAAATAAATAATGCAGGAACTACAAATTAATAAAAGTTGACATTATAAAATATATTATAACATTTTACTGAATAATACAAATAAACGATGCATAAAGACGTCTTTTATACACCAGTGCATAATCTAACTTTTTATGCCCGCTACACAAGCACGTAAAATAGTGTCCATGCCTCTGGCGCAGTGGCGCCCTATTAATTAATTTTCAACAAAATAATTAGACATGTTGTTTATTGAAATGTCTACTATGTTATTCATATAATGAAATAAATAATATTAACGATATGGCTAAGACAATCGCTCATCGGGCACCTGTTGATATGAATGAAGTCTGTTTCTTAAACTTTATATAAGAAGATTAATACTTTTCAGACTTTAAATGTCTTGATATAGAAAATATAGTGAAAAAAATAATAAAAATGAATGATAATTCTGAAATTTAAGCTTCTACAAAAATAAGTTGACATATAGAAATTGAACTTCCGACCTTCCAGTTATAAAAAGAAAGATATTTCTTAGTGAATTCTTTCAGTTAAATTAATTTATTGCGCCATCTATGAAAACAGATTCTGCATCTTTGACACGTGTTTAGGCTGTGTACAATTTCGAATCTAAATTTCAGATCTACATTTTATCCACGTCGTAAATTAAGTTTTGTCTACTTTTATATCTTAATCAGTAAGTCGTATTTCTGGATCTATCATTATAAAGAATATCTTGTTTGAATTTTAATTATAAAATCAATCACCAATTATGAAATAAAATAAAATGGGAATTTTTATTTATTTTACTTTCTTCAAGCAGACTACGACAGAATAATTTTTTGTGTTTTAAAAATTGCACAGATAATTCTTATAATTTTTGCATAGTATAATTATATATAACTTAGTTTAGCAATTGTAAAGAAAATGTAACTGCATTTTGTAATTTTACAGCTTTAAATGTATTTGTATTAAAAAGAAAATTCTAAAAATGTTACATTTTAACATTGATAACCAATTAATTTCAACAAAAGACAAATAAGGTATTTATACATATACATTAGTTGTCATGTTTATTAAGTGAACAACAGAAATAATTTTTTTTTTATTATTTTTTTAATAAAAAGTAACAGAATTGTGTATATTTTGTACCAAAGGAAATAAAAAGAAGAACTGCTTTTTAGAAAAATTTGCAAACTTTTTTCTATATTTTCTTATTCATAATGAATAAATTGTCCATATTATATATAGATATATATATACATAAAAACCATTTTTGTGATACAAAATAATACAAACTTTGATAAATAATTAGTTAAAAAAAACTTATTTAAAATAAAAATAAAATAAGTTTAAAAAAATGTCTAAGGTATAGTATAATTTTAGTCAAATTTTATTTAGCGTCTAGATGGTCACAT
The DNA here is from genome assembly GCA_022817425.1 of Gryon sp. ZL-2020. Classification (NCBI taxonomy): domain Eukaryota; kingdom Metazoa; phylum Arthropoda; class Insecta; order Hymenoptera; family Scelionidae; genus Gryon; species Gryon sp. ZL-2020. The sequence goes on from JABFPJ010005989.1 coordinate 11,334, forward strand.
AGGGTTAAGGTGATGGCGAAGCTAACATTATCGACATTACAGATTTCTTAAATTAAAATTAAATGAACAATTTAAATTACATTTAAAGACCAGAGCGCCATTCCCTCACTTTTTTTACACGTTTTGATTTATATAATATGTTATT
>JABFPJ010005990.1:0-11478 GCA_022817425.1 Gryon sp. ZL-2020
GGAAGTTAATTAGAACCTTATGGGAAGTTATTGGGACGATGGTTGAATCCAATGAGCTTATAATCAATGTATTGACAGTTTTTCGAATGCATATGAGACCGTAATATAAATAAATGATAAATACATACTTTATAATATAATAATACATTCTGTTATATTTCAAAAATAAACTGATATAAAAAATAAAAATTTAGGAAAACTGAAAAGTATAAGCCAAGTACAAAAAAATATGAAAAATCAAAAATAATGACGTATAAAACATATTTAATTTTCTCAATTCAAATATTTAATCTAAAGTGAAATCTTATTCTAATTCAAACTTAATTTAAGCAAAATTGAAAAACAATCATTAGTTCCGATCGTTTCGTTAGTTTCGATGCAAAATAAAAAATTTCACGCGAACCATAATCTTTTATAATTTAGATTATATATGTTGTACAGGTTAATACTTAATTTAAGTAAATATGGTTCGCGCCAAATTTTTTATTTTGCATCGAAACTAACGAAACTATCGGAACTAATGAAACTAAGAAGTATGTATAACTGTTACAACTAGAGAGATTAGCAAGATTGACAACACTAACGAAACTAACAAAACCTTATTTTTGCATGTTTATATTTCTTTGTTACTAAATTTTGTTAGGTTTTAGTTTCATAATTTTGGAGTTTAGTTTTCTATTATGTTAAGGTCTAAAGCTAGCTAATGTACTTAACCATGTTAGTTAATGAATCAGATTTTATTGTAGATTCACTCCCCAAGATGCAGATTTTTCAAATAAAATTAGCGAATGTACTTGACCATATTTATTGATATCAATACCTTATATTGAGAAAATTTTAGTGATTAGTTATACTAATATGTTTTTCATTTTTTCAAATTTGAATGATTGTTTTTCAATTTTGCTTAAATAAAGTTTGAATTAAAATAAGATTTCACTTTAAATTAAATATTTGAATTGAAAAAGTTGAATATGTTTTAGACGTCATTATTTTTGATTTTTCATATTTTTCTGTACGTGGCCTATACTTTTCAGTTTTCCTGAATTTTCATTTTTTTGTTTATTGCAAAGAATCAGTTATAATACAGTCCACTCTGAATTAATTTTGGTTAATTTTATTTAGTCATCTTTCTTATAAACTTTGAGGTTAATTGTTTCGGTGTTTCTACCAATTGAAATATTGTTAGTTAAACATTATTAAGCAATTATTTAACAGTCCTTCGAGCCGGATTCTAAATAAACAAATCTTTTTTTGCAAAAAAAAGTTTTTTCTCTGTCTTGTTTGTACGGTTTTTTTTGCTATAAGTACGCTTTCGCATATATTCTCAGCATAGGCCGGGTTCTTGACAGGTTATAATTGACTCCGCAACGTGCATATTTCATTAGTGAAATTTGTTCAAACAATATAACAAATATTGCGCAAACAATAAAACAAAATATTGCGTAATTGTTTATTTTCTTTTCTTTTAACTGAATTGTGACAAAACAAAACAAAATGTCGGTTAAAGCAGAAGAAGAAGTAGCGTTAGAGCTGAAAGCGATTATAACTCGCATAACCCTGATCGGAGATTCCTTCGACCGTGTCAATCGAAGACTGGCAACTCAAGATAGTAAAACATTAACAGCCAACGCATTGCTTGATAAGCAATCACAAATACAAAAGCCATTCAGCATAGCTCAATTGCTTCATGCAGAGCTTTGTACTAAAGTTTCTGATGCAGACCGGGAACAAGAGCCTTACTTCCTAGAAAGGGAATGGGACTCATTAGTTGAAACATATGAGCTGTTGCATAGTTTCATATTTGGTCGCATCAACACACTTTATAGGACTAAAGAATTAACACAGTCACCACAGAGTCGAGAGAGCGCAATGTTGTCATCGACTCTTATAAATAGAGATGCCAATGTATCTCAATACCCGGACGCGCACCTTGCGCTGCGCCTCCCGCGCCGTGATCTGTCACCCTCCAGCGGTAAATACGATCAGTGGAAAAACTTTTCTGACACCTTTAAGGCTACCGTTCATCAACATCCTGCTCTATCTCCGGCACAGAAGATGCAGTACTTAAAAGCCGCCTTGCGAGATGAAGCGGCCAATTTACTCAGTGCCTTATCCATTACGGATGATAACTATCCTATCGCCTGGAACACTTTAGTTGAACGATATGAAAATAAACGTGTGCTGATAACGAATTATCTAAATAAGCTCATATCGATTCCGTCAGTTACTTAAGACAGCTTGAGTAAAATTCGACACATGCGTGACACGATTCAAGTCTCGCTGAAATCATTAACAAATCTCCAGTGTCAAACTGATCAATGGGGACCCTTACTTATCCACCAAATGGTGCAGAAATTTAGTATTGGCCTCCGTCGGGAATGAGAGAAAGCGCTGAAAGGGAAAACGGAATATCTTGATTATCATCTATTCGTGGATTTCCTTGGTAATCAGATCAACATCTTGGAAAATTTAGATCTACACCGAGACGGAACAAAGGAACCTTCCGCAAATACAAGTTCATCCAAGGGCAAAGCAGCCCTCAATTCTTCTGTGCAGGCAAAGAATCTGAGGTGCTCTTACTGCTCTGAAAACCATAAAATATCCATAAAAAAGTGTCCGGAGTTCGTGAGACTCACTGTCTCTGATCGGCACAAGTTTCGGCAAAGCAAGGGTCTCTGTCTTAATTGCTTAGGACCCGGACACAAGCTGAACGTTTGCAAATGCAAGGCTACTTGCAGAAAATGTTCAAAACAGCACCACACGCTGCTCCATCAGGTCTGCGTGAAACAGGAAAAGGGAAACAAAGTTCCAGCAACAGTTAACGAAAAACCGTCTACTTCCGGAACAGTTACCGGGGAGGGCGATCGCTCCAGAGTCACGAGTTTGCGCGCTGCGCCCGTTGCCTCAGAGGTAATGCTAGCCACAGCGCTTGTCCGCGTCACTTCGTTTAGAGGTCAAAGCTCACTTACGAGAGCAATTATCGTCCCAGGCTCTGAAGCATTGTTTGTAAGCGAGTCAATCGCGCAAGCAATTCAGTTGCCAAAACGAAGGGCCCACATTATAATAAGCGGCTTGCAAGGCGTTAAGACTAGCTCGCCTAGCTTCGCCACATCTCTTGGCATCTCAGCTGTCCATAGGCAGTCACCAACCTACGAAGTCATTGCATACGTCTTGCAAAATATCGAACTTACAAAACCGAAGTCATTCGACATTACCCGGCATTCGGAACTGTGCAACTTGGTCCTGGCAGACCCCGAGTCCGCCAAGGATATCAAGATAGACTTACTTTTGGGAGCTGACGTGCTTGGACAACTGAGAGAAGATGGCTTCCGTCGGTTAAACAACTCTCGAGTAACCGCTCAAGCGACATTGTTGAAATGGATACTGTCCGGGCCAATCGAACAGCAATCAAGCATTTGCACTATAACAGTGCAACATGCTTCGGTTGATCTCTCACAAGCTCTTCAATGGTTTTGGGAAATGGAGGAGCTGGCGACTAAATCCCCCATGTCCTTGGAAGACGAAAAACGTGAGAAAATAATTACTGAAACTACCCAGCGTGACGGGTCAGGGTGATTCTCAGTCGACCTTCCGCTTCGCTCAGATAACGGCCACAAAGAGCTAGACGAGTAAAAGTCGATAGCACTCTCGTCATGGAAACGCGTCGAATCGCGTCTCAACAAATCGCTAAAACTACGTTAACAATATGACGCATTTCTCCGCGATTATGAAGACTCAGGTCACATGAGTTTAATTACAGACAACGAGAAGGCTGTTTCTCTCAATTATCTGCCACATCATGCAGTCGTGAAGGAGGATAGCCTCACCACGAAGCTTAGAGTGGTATTTAATGCGTCGAGCAAAACAAGAAGTGGGGGGTCACTAAACGACACACTGTGTATAGGCCCTAAACTTCAAAATGACATAGAACATGTGCTCACCAATTGGCAACGACATCGTTTCGTATTACTAGCCGACATTACTAAGATATTCGGCGGCCATTGGGTGAAGACAATATTCAGGCGTACAAATTGTCACCTATGGGACAAGACCAGCACCCTTCTTGGCCAATCGCGTCATTAAGGAGGTTGTGAAAGAACACGCAATAGAATATCCGCAAGCGGTTGAATCGCTCAGAAACTCCATATACGTGGATGATATCCTTCTCGGTGCTGACACCAAGGAGGAAGCAATACGAATTAGAGATCAGACCGAAAAAATGCTGAAACGAGATTGTTTGGAAGTACGCAAGTGGAGTTCAAATTCCATAGACTTGCTACCCAATGCTTCAGAAGGTGCGGATGAATTGAACATCGTACCTGAAGATAGAACGGTGAGAAAAGTCTTGAGCATAACGTGTTGCGCTAAGTCCGACGTCTTCACCGTTCGAGTCAGTAAGATCGACACAGCTCCAATCACAAAACGGTTCATTTTATCACATATAGCCCGACTATATGACCCACTGGGATAGTTGTCGCCATTCGTGATTCGAGCCAAAATGCTTATGCAATCCTTGTGGTTGCAGAAGTTGGATTGGGATTCAACAGAAATTCCCAAGGACATAATAGACACTTGGAATACAATTTGTAAGGAGCTCGAGAAGCTCACACGCTTGGTCATTCCAAGATTTATAGGCGCAGGAAACCAGTCGGCCAAACTACATATGGTTGGCTTTTCCGATGCTTCAACGCGCGCCTTTTCCGCCGTCGTTTATTCATACGTCGAGTATGCAGACGGCGACACAAAGTCACATCCCATGATGGCAAAGACGCGAGTAGCGCCCATAAAAATTCAATCCGTACCGCGACTAGAGTTATGTGGCGCAGTCCTACTCACGAAATTAATTCAGAAGGTTCAGTCATCCTGGTTGGGTTCGACAGTGGAACTTCATTGTTATTCTGACTCACGAATTGTGTTGGACTGGCTTGCCAGACACGCATCCAACTGGCATACCTTCGTAGCCAACCGTGTGGCCTTTATACAATCCACGTTGCCAAAGATCGAGTGGAAACACATCTCTACGAAGCTCAATCCAGCGGATTTAAACTCCCGTGGGATGTCCGCACAGGATCTCATCAATTCCAAGCTATGGTGGCATGGTCCAATGTGGCCCGTAAGGACCACAACAAATTGCGATGACGAGAAAGTCATGCAAATGGACGTCGAAGTAAAAAAGGAATTGAGAAAATCTTCTACAGCTCTGCTGCAGTTAACGCCGCCTCTCGAATTCTTTCCAAGGTATTCTTCATGGGCGAAACTCGAACGTGCTGTAGCATTTCGGATCAAATATGCTGAAATCCTGAAAAGGAAAGTAAAGAAAGAGAAAGTGACTTCTGTGAAACCATACGTCTTGACACGTTCACAAGCGCAAAGGGCACGCGCGTATATGTTTCGAACGTTGCAGGCCTTGGAGTTTGGAGAGGAATTGCGTGCCTTAAAGGACGAAAGGCCAATTGCAAAAGGGTCAGCCCTATATCAATTGTGCCCTTTCATCGATAGTGAAATGTTGCTGAGAGTAGGAGGTAGACTTCAAGAGTCCTGCCTGTTTTAAAATCAAAAGCACCCCATCCTTTTACCGCAGCATCGCGTTATCCGTATGCTTATCACTCTCCACCATCTAAAGGCGCTCCATGGAGGACTCCAGCTCACGCTAGCTCTGCTACATGAGCAATATTGGATAATTCACGCCAGAAATGAAGTAAAAGCGGTCATATCTCGGTGCATCATTTGTACACGCTACAAAGCCAAAACGGAAAAACAGAAAATGAGTCCGTTACCAAAAGCACGCTGCTCAGTCTCCAGACCATTCACGCACGTGGGTATGGACTATGCAGGTCCCTTCTCAATGAGGAACGCCTTAGGAAGAGGGAACAAGTCCCACAAAGTGTGGATTGTCATCTTCGTCTGCTTCACAACAAGGGCGATTCACCTGGAAATAGTCAATGATTATACCACTAATGCATTCTTAGCTGCATTCAAGTGTTTTGTGTCTCAACGGGGGTTACCGACAGACTTATACATTGACCGGGGCACAAATTTCGTTGGCGCCGATGCTGAGTTGAAGCGGTTCTTCAACTCACTACAAAATGATTTTGATTTACAGAATGCATTAATTTCAGAAGGTATCCAGTGGCACTTTATTCCTCCAGCAGCAGCTCATCAAGGTGGTCTTTGGGAAGCCGGGGTGCGCGCATTCAAATTGAGTCAAATTGAGGGCTGCCTCAATTCGCGACCATTGACGCCGTTGTTGGACGATTCGACTGAGGAACCGGCGTTGACGCGGGGCCATTTCCTCATTGGCACCAGCTTCAAGGCCATGCCAGAGCAAAACATGTTGGGCGAAAGGTAGTCACTCCTCAGCAGATGGCAAATGATCACGCGAATCGTACAAACTTTCTGGAAGCGATAGCGTTTGGAGTACCGGCAAACATTGCAGAAGCGAAACAAATGGCAGGACGTAAAGGAAGGACTCAAACCCGGAGATGTCGTGCTCCTGAAGGATGTGAATCTCCCACCATGCGACTGGGCAATGGGTAGAGTACAGGATACGAAGCTAAGTCGGGATGGCCTCGTTCGTGAGGTCACCATACGGAGAAAAGGCACCGTCCTTTGTCGACCATCACACAAATTTGCAAGTTACCTGTCTCTACAGAAGCATGAACATGCCCTTCACACACAATTTCCTCTTTAGACTATATTATGTTACCTTTACATTGTACTTTATGTTACCTTTTATTTTTACTTGTACATGTAATCCGTCATACACGTCTCTCGTCCTATACATTCCACTTTACTTGAAATACATACTAATGTTCTTTTCAGTTTTCTTTTTGTTTCTTTGCGGTGAGAAATGGCGGATTGCCTTTATCTCGACAATGACGAAGATTTTTCTCCTTTGTCGGACAATGACGATGCAGACAATCGATTTCTGGCTCTAAATCGCATCGACTTTGAGCGAGAATGGGCCAGAGAACTAAATGAGAACGCTGAAAGCCCGAAGGATGATCAAGAGAGGCAAACAACATCTGCGAGCAAAGGCAGCGTTGTTCCTTGGTCGTCAACACTCGAGTACACTGCCAGAGATAGTGTGAGAGTGCCGGAGTCACCCCAGATGGAAGCCGCCTGAAACGAGGCATGCCAACAACAACAACATAAGTCGGCAACGTGACAACCGCCCGATCCGGCCTACCGGAAGTGATTATATCGTATAAAAACGCCGTTCAAAGGCTTTCCAGTCCTAGTGGACGATCCGAGGCTACCGAAATACGTATCTACCGGCAAGTTGCAAAAGAGTCTCTTTCAGTTTACAATGCCTCGAGACAAATATGACCACCATCGTCATCAGAAAAACTAAAAATGGAAAGTCTTCGTTCCGGCGGGTAAATTAATTATCACGTTTCAAGGCCCAATTCCTAAGAAAACAACTCTGCAACTCCGGCCACCACCACCAGGTCCGCCACGAGACCCTCGTTACCGGCCCGCGGAAGTTACTGCACGGCCGCGAGATTCACCACAGCAGGACTTGCGCCTGCAGCTCTCAGGAACTGACGAAGCGTCGCCATCCAACACGCCTACTGTTCCCTCGGCTGCAGCTGTGTCACCCAATTCCACCATTGGCAAGGGTTCAGCACAGGAATTCAAGCGACCGCTGGCGCCAGATTCTTCCATTGGTACGCGTTACAAAAGGCAACGGTAATCCACCTGATCGGTTGGCTTTGGCCGTGGCAGCCATGCATTCCAATATTTATCTTTCTTAATCTATTCATCTTTATATAATCTTTCAAATATCCTTTATCTTCAACTAGTTTTTCCAATTTTTCTTAATAAAATTAGTTTATTTAATATTTAATGACTTAAAGTCGTTCAAGGCGGGCGGTGTTTCGAATTGTCATCAGTCGACAATTCAGTCGGCATAATAATCGGCAATGCTACCGCTATAAGTCTCTTTCGCTCCCGCTGGCGTTCGCGTCAGCACGCATGCGCGTTGCGACGTACGAGGTTGGAGAGCCTGGCGACAGCGAGAGACACGTCATTCGCTGACTTGGGGCTACTCGAGTCACATCAACTCTCGAGTAAGAGAGACCCATAAACACAAGACCCACAACCCCGCATCATATCGTCAAACAAATTACAGCAAATTCAACTAAAGGGACGAGTGTTCCAGGTGAGCTTAAGTTCGACGGGCAGCCGCCTAAACAGGTGCTAACCTATAAACACAGGTTCTAACCTGTCACGTGATAGAGACAAAGGCTACTTTGGCTCTATCACTAGAGGCGACATAACCCCAATCAACCAAGCGGGAACGTTGCAAACTTTTTTTTTTTTTTTGAAACCTTTTGTCCTTTTTTTTGTGATCTTTTCCGCGATTAATTAAAAGTGCATTATCTATAAATTTTGGAATAATTATATGTTTTATAAATTGATTAAATTTGCATTTGAATTTAAATTCCTGAGTCGAGCTTTTATTATAGCCTGCCATAACCCTTGCCGTGCTTTATCATTGATTTAAACCACAATTGAATTATTAGAGAATTTATTTATTGCGGAGAATCAGTTACAATACAGTCCACTTCGAATTAATGTTGGTTAATTTTATTTAGTCATTTTTTTATAAACTTTGAGGTTAATTGTTTCGGTGCTTCTACCAATTGAAATATTGTTAATTAAGCATTATTAAGCAATTATTTAACACTCACGTTCAACAGGTATGGAAGGCTAAAAGCATCAACGATGCACTTGCTATCGTAAAAATTATTTTTCAAGCTAGTGGCGGCAATCTTGATTGTTGTTATTTTTGTCCTTGTCTACATCTTACGATAAGAGGTTATGTGCCTCTATATGCCGTGACGAGTTGTATTTCGAGTGTATTACGAGTTGTTGCAAAATATATTCAACATTTAATAATTTGAAAATAAATAACATTTATACTTACGTCACTTCAAGGTTTCTAGTCCGATTCTTCCACGTCCCGAAATACTTGTGAATAACGAGTGCATGTTTACTTACGCTTAACGAAAAATACTACAGGCATCTGTAGTTACTACATATTTTTTTAAAAGTAACATTAGTATTTTTGTGGTAAATTGGACAAAATAATAACTACACAAATGTTTGTAGTCACTATAAACTTCTGCAGTATTTTTCCGTAAGGAATATTTAGCTTGCGTACGTGAAGCATTGAAATCTCTTTTCAACAAAAATAAAAATAATAAGAAGAAGTGATTATAAAATGTTTCAGAGATAACAGTCATGAATTCGTGGCTCAAACTGCTAACCAAATTCTAGCTAACCAAAATATAGTGGTTCACGAAAATGATGATTTATTGTCGGAGCTAGAAAGAAAGAATTATTTCCTTATAGAATCAATTATTTCAAAGTGGTAATTAAAATTTATATAGTGTTAATATAAATAAAAATTATTGATGTAAATTTTCCTATAAACTTATCTTAATAATTATGGTTTATGAACGTTTCAGATTTTCCGCGCTGTTAAAAAAAGAAGAAGAATTCCGTGACATTATTTCAAATGAAATTTTATTGTAAATTAAAAAACTGAACATTTTATCTTAATAAATAAAATAATTGTAAAATTATAACGCTAATGTTGATTGATACTAGACAATAAATACTAACCACAACTCAGTTAAGGAATTATGTAACCGAAATTTTAAATTAAATTTGATTACGTAATTTCGTAATACGGTTCGTAATTTTCGTAACCTAATCTGTAACAAAATTTCTTAATGTAGTTCTTAAATTTACTAACTTTATTTGCTAAGTATTTCAGTAACAAACATTACTAACTAGGTTGCGAAACAATGTTCAATTTTACAATCTTTTAATAAATTTGAACACTTTTCAAGCTGTGCACTCCATCTGCCTGTAACTATAATCGCTGGCAAATTACTTATGAATGCACTAATACAACTTGTTATTTGAATGAGTTGTTTTAATACATTTTATACAAAAAAAATAAAAAATTTCCGCCAGAAGCTAAATAATATCTGAATAATCAAAAGTGAGAATGTATGCAAACACAAAAATAAAAAATTACCTTACACAGGTAAAAAACAAACGAGAAAAGGCATATGCTTATCATGTTTCTATAATTTTCGAAAATAAGTAATTAAAAAAATGCTGATCTAAAAGCTTATTTTCCTTCCTCCCAAAAAACTATGAAAGAAACTATGAAAACATACTGAAGCACAAAATTTTATGTGTCACATTAATATAAAGCTTTCGTTTTAATAAATAAATACAATGAGAATTGAATAAATTAAATCTAGTTTACAAAAATAAATTTTATACTAATTTTTTTATGGTTATCATAAAAAATCAAACTAGATATCCTACAGAATCCTTGGTGAGTCGCCTTTTATCAAATGGAATTAGAATTTTACATTGTGGAATTGTAATCTATTCCTATTTTCATTAATGCTATTTATTATAATATTTCTAAATTAAAATCATATAAAATATATTACGTACACCCAGAAAAAAGAATCATGAAAATTTACTATGTTTTATAGTAGTTTGGGAATTTTTGCAAAAGAGTAAAAATTTTATCATGTAGAAGAGTAAATTTCAACGAAAACATAGTAAAATTCAATGAATACATAGTAAAATTTATATTCTCTTGCAAAAATTTCCAAACTACTATAAAACATAGCAAATTTTCATGACACTTTTCTCTGAGTGTATCTATGTTATTAAGATGACTTGAATTGTTATAAAAATTCTTTATATAATTGAAAACATTTCTAATGATTAATATATTTCAATCTATTTTGATATATTATTTAGTACTTATTTTTGTTAGGTTTTAGTTTATTAATCAACTTGGCTCTTTACATAATTTCATAACTTTTTAAAGTAGAATTTTAATGCATTTTACATATTGTTTCAAGGCATGTGTTTTATTAATCTTGGAGTTAAGTTTTCTATTATTTTAAGATCTAAAGTTAGCTAATGCACTTTACCATATTATCTAAGAAATTACATTTTAATGTAAATTGACTCCTCAAATTGCAGAATATTTAAGTAAAATTTAAAATGTACTTGACCATATTTACTGTTAACATCCTTTATTAAAAAATCGATGAATTTCGAGGTGGAAAATCGTGATTGGTCGATTTATTTCACCTCAAAATTCATGATTGGTCGGTCCCTAAAGGATCGTTTTCTCTTTTTCCCGTCACTAATGGTTTTATTTCAGTCGTGCTGCAACTGTTGGCATGACAACAAATAATTAGCTGGCATAATGAAAGGTAAGCTTAATATACATATACATATACATATATATAACCATATATATAACCATATATATATTCTAAGGCGATATATATGTATAATATACATATATATATTGTAACCAAGTGGTTACGGATCCGCGAACTAATTTATCGAGCGAGCGGACTGTCAATGTGTCATTGACATGTCGCCGATATTCGGGTGCCGCTAGATGGCCCGGCACGTCCC
>JABFPJ010005991.1:0-11478 GCA_022817425.1 Gryon sp. ZL-2020
TTACTACTACTTACTACTACTTACTACTACTTACTACTACTTACTACTACTTACTACTACTTACTACTACTTACTACTACTTACTACTACTACCGCTTATTTTTAAACACCTTGTATATATATTAAATGTTACATATAAATACATGTATTAAATTATAAATTAAAATGGATAAAATTTTTGTTTATTATTATTGCAGATGAAAGATTATTGAAATTCGATAAAGACGAGAATTGTTTGGAATATGAAAAAACGCGATCCAATGAAGACATTAAAAAGCAAGCTGAGAGCTCAGATTCGAATGCAAAGCGAGAGACGAAGATCGTTAAGAGGAGAAATTCGCTCGAAAGTGGCGGCGAGTCGGGCACCAGCGACGCAAGTCATTTGAGAAGACACAAGTCATTGGACGGCGGAGACCAAAATAATTTGCAAAAGTCCGAGAGTGACAAGGATAAAGATAAAAAGGATCCACGATTGGAGCGGAGAATTAGAAATAAAGTATTTCAATGATTTATGTTTGATTTTTTTTTTTTTTTCATGTTAACTAAAATTGACTAAAATTGATATTTTTTAAGGACCGACCGGCAATGGAGATTTATCGTCCCGGAATGGGCAAATTCAGCAAACAGCGTTTGGAACGAGAAAAGTCGAGCAACGACGAGCGAGCTTCGTTATCTCAAAGTCCAACGCCAAGCGGCAGTAGTTCAACTAATATTAAAAATAATAAAAGCGGCGGATCGGAAGTGCGATCGATGACATTCAAACGAAGTTTTACTCGTGAAAATTCGTGAATTCATGGATACAATTATGTCCAACGACAGATTCAAAAGCATGTGTTTTTATGTAAAATATACTGAGTATCTGTATCAGCGTAGTTGTCTGATGGAACCCTTTGCAAAAATAAAGCGAACTTATTTTTATGATTTATGTTCAAATCAAACAAATATTTCGCATAATCATTTTTCTTTTTATTTTACAAGATACAATTTAAACTTATTTTCATAGAAAACAAAAGCATTATATTTGCTTAAACTAATTTCTTATATATAAAATACAACGATTTATTTTAATTTTTTTTATGTACTCATATATGGACCCATATATAAACCCATATATATGGGCTCATATATAAACCCATATATGGACCCATATATGGACTCATGTATGGACTAATATATGGACCCATATATAAACCCATATATATATGGACTCATATATAAACTCATATATGGACCCATATATGGACTCATGTTGAATTAATTTTTTAATTCAATAAATCAAAACAATACAACCAATCAGAGTTGCGATCTCCTTTGTCTCTTTAGGGAATTAGGGGATTAAATAATGAAACTTTAGATTACATTACATAAATACGTTTATTTATTTAATATAAAATATACATTAAAAATGAATAGTAATTTACTTAAATTACATTAAAAAAGTAATATCATATGAGTTGCATTAAATACATATATACTTTAAAAATGAATAAATTATTTGAATCGAAAGAATTATAATCTAGAAATGAATCAAATGAACTGCTAAATAATAACCATAGCAGACAATTTTGCATATAAATATTCTATAAATGTCAATATAAAAATCTAGCTGTTTTGATTTGTTTTTACAATACTGTTTGTTAGTTGCATTTTTTGTTTATTTCAATATATTCTCGTTGATTCGAAGCAATAAAATCATTAGATCGATAACTTCGTTATTTTTCCATATCCATTCACGCCATTTTTGGAATCTCGTTTTCCGCTTCTTCGTTTTCGCTTAAGGATTCAATATCATAGCAGAGCTAAAAAAAAGATAAACATTTTGAACAACATTAATAATAATCATCATAATTTGTGTTCAATTTTATTTTTATATATATTAATATTATATATAATATAATTATATTCATATATATAAAGATACCTCATCAAGATCTGGCCTTTTAAGCAAATCCTCAAGGCCAGCAACTTGCTCCAAATAGTTCGGTTGATTGCAAGCGTCGAGGATAAACGACTTTCCACGAGTTCGGTATTCGTTAATTATCGGCAAGGAACATGCTGTACAAGACGGAAATCGGTGGGTTATCGTGAGTCGAGTTTCATGATTCCACAGGGAACCACGTATCGTATGCGGAATCCCACCCAGGAGTCCGAAAAAGGGACTTTCCTTGTCGTCGCCATCTTGGTCTTCATTTTCCATCATAAATGCTCGTGCTTCGTTTCTATATGAATATTTTCAATTATTTCAGTATTTTATTGTATTATTCATGACGGCTTTTTCATTAAAAAAATTACATTATAGATGTAAATTTGTTCATTGAAATTCGGTAATTATAGATATATAAATTTCAATAGTTTCGAAATCAAAAATATCTGAACACATCCCAAATAAAATTGAATGTATTCGAACATATCCGAACACGTCCGAAGTGAATCGGAATATATCCGAATACATCCGAAGTGAATAGGAACATATCCGAATACATCCGAAGTGAATAGGAACATATCCGAATACATCCAAAGTGAATCGGAACATATCCGAACACATCCGAAATGTATTCGAACATATTCGAACACATCCGAAGTGAATCGGAACATATCCGAACACATCCGAAGTAAATTGGAACATGTCCGAACACATCCGAAGTGAATCGGAACATAAAAAAAGAGATTTTCTAGAGATTTTCATTTTCTTAAATTGCGACTTTTCAGTTGATGGACCTGACAACACTGATTATACCCCAAATTCAAACACACTCGCACATGTGCCAACCATTTAGACAATCTTAAACAAAATCTAAAAATACCTCCTCGGATGTTGCATTAAAGCAATCAACAATTCAACAGCCAATCCTGCAGCGATGCTGGACAATCCGGGTCTGCTGACTGTGCACTGTTGATCTAACGTTCTATCATCCTGAGACTTGAAACAAAATCGCAAAATTACTTTCTTTTGATAATTTACTCTTTACTCCTTAATTGAAAAAGAAACCCTTACATTTCCCGGCTGCGTCACATCATTGCAAAAATAACATCCCAGATCTTTTCCCACGGGATTTGATATGGTCAGATCCGGCGGGGAACTCGTTAACTTATCATCGTTTCTCGTGCCGTAGCGTTGAACTGTGTACGAATCAAAGCCCAGGGCCGCATTGATCGCAATTTTGTCATAAGCTGCGCACAAAACTGTCGGCAACCAGCGCGCCTCTCTCGAGTCAAGTAAGAGAAATACTACGTCATGTTCTTGCACAAGTTGCTCCAGTTTTGCTATCGACTCGTTTGTGGCTTCGGTCATACTTGGACCTACCACGTGACCGGGCATTGGAATGTGTAAAACAACGCCATTAACGTTCTGTTAAAGTAACACAGAAATTTAAGATACATTTTATATTTGAGATCAGGGCGGAAAAAGCACTTTACTGCCCGTCGAGCGGAAAGGACCACTTTTCTGTCTAAAAACTTGCGAGCGCAAAAGAGGTCATTTCGTTTCTTATTTAGATCGGAAAAGAACACTTTTACGCCCTGGGACTAAAACCCGGCCGCAAAAGTGGTCATTTTCGCTCGTTGAGCAGAAAGGACCACTTTTCTGCCTAAAAGCTTGCGAAAAGAGGTCTTTTCGTTTCTTATTTAGATAGGAAAAGAATACTTTTATGCCCTGGGTCGCAAAAAAGTCATTTTTGCTCTAGGGCAATAATTTTTGTTTGAAAACTTTTTTCTTGAAAAGTGAAATTAGTAACCAAGTTTGGATGAATCGCAAGCAAAGCTTCCCGAGCAGCTTCAGCCTTAAATCTTTTATCGACGGCATGTTGATAAGTGTACAGAGTTTGTCGAACAGTGTTACTGTGGGAAACAGTTGAACTGTCGACTAAGGTGATGTTCACGACTCCCCAACCTAAAAGAGTTCTTGCAACTGAGCAACCCAAGGTACCAGCTCCAAGCAGCAGACACCTTAAGGAACTGATTACTTCTAAATCCAACTCTGGCACTAAACGCCATTTCATTAGTTTTAGATTTAGAGTTACCGATCGATCTGCTAACCTAAAAGAAACAAATGTAAATTAATTAATTTATTTATAAAAATAATTTATTTATTTATTTATTGATTGATTAACAATAGTATGTTGAAATTGAATAAATATTTGAATGAAATACTTCGAAGGATCCAAAGAATCCGACAAATCCGAAATGTTCGGTCCCATTTTGCCATTATCATTGGCCACCCATCCGACCAAATGTCCCTCGCTAATCGACTTCTTCATCGACTCTATATCTTCATAATCCTTTGCTTTCAGTCGAAACACCAAAGCTTTACTCAAATCCTGACTACGTACGGCGCAAAGCTGCATTTCTTTTTTAAAAGCATAAGTACTGCAGTGCCAAAACAAAAGACACATCAAATTACGCAAAGTCCAGCCCGGCACTTCGTTTGAACTTGTGTCGAAAAATGCAAAATAAATGTCCTCATCTTCCTGCAAAAGCAAATTATTAAATACAAAATACATTATTAAATAATTATTACATTAATAATACAATAAAACAAAACTAATACTAATCATTTCTAAATACAGCTTTAGAAATCTTACATTCAAATTTATGAGTTCAACTCCTTTTCTTAAATGAATAATTGCAACTTCTCCATTCCTAACATGAATGCAAAAATACGTTCGACTCTGACAACTTAATTGCAAAAATTGCGACTGTAAAAGACGTCTCTGTGCGTCGTTAAACAACTCGACGAATGGAATTCTCTTCTTAATGTGTAACTCGGGCAAGTTCATAGGTGTTGGATATGAAGTCCAGTAGTGGAATTTGTACTTTTTTAAATCGGAGTAGGAGATGATTAGAAATAGCATCAGTCGCCAGGGCTCGTCCAACGCTTGGCCGGTTGTTATTGCGTCGACAACTTGTCTTCCGTGGGAGTCGATGAAATGCGTTAAGTCCATTTCTTTGTACACTTCGAAGGTGTTGGTGTTTAATAGAAAACCGCAACAGGCGACGAAAGCATTGTGGCTCGTTGAGTCCACGTTTCTGCAAATTAACTGCATTATTTAATGCAGCTTTTGTACTTTTGATATTACAATAATGATGTTGTTTCAATGGAAAAGAAACCTTTTTCAAATACAATTTACTCGGCAAACGAAAATCCATTTGAAGCAATTCGTATGTATTAATATAGTTGATTTATCTGATGTGCAAAATGTGGTTATTTAAAGAAAAGACAAATTGTTTAAATTTTGGTATATTTTAAAATTGTACCAATGAATGATATTTACATTTTTTTTTAATTTTTTATTATTTATTATTAATTTCTTACCAAAAAATTATAATTTTTAATTTAAACATTTTTATATTTATATTAAGAGGATAGATAATTTAGTGTTATTCCTCTGTAGAATTTTATATGTAAACAATTCTTTTGTGAATTTAAATGTATTAATTTCATTGATAGTTTAGTCATTTGTTTTTAAAGTGTTGTGTAATATTGTCCATAAGTTAAATTGATAAATGAAAAATAAATAAAAAAATTAAATTTGTAGAGTTGATCTTGGTGTTCTGGCCTGGTTCGATCCATATTTCTTAGACACTCTTTCTTCATTTCCGGTTAATAACAATATGTCCAAACTTCTTTCGGGATATGATGTTGTAAGTGATGAGAGATGTTGAATGTTAAAAATTCAAACTAGTAATATATCCAATAGGTGTTGTAAGTTTTTCGTGCTTCCTAGTTGAATTCATTTCTTCAATAGTGATCTCATATCTTATTATCATTTCCTCTTTCGTTGAAATTTGGTCTTTGTTGTGTATGGAAATTGAAGTATTTGATTCATCCGTATATATGATTCGTATTTTTGTCAAAACATTCATATTATGTTATAGGGATTTTTTTAGTTATATTATATTTATATTAAGAGGATAGATAATTTAGTGTTATTCCTCTGTAGAATTTTATATGTAAACAATTATATGTAAACAAAAAAAAATTAAACATTTTTAATTAAAACAAAAATTTTATTTTTAATTTAAATTTTTAAATTTAATTTAATTTTAAATTTAATTTAATTTTAAATTTAACTTAATTTTAAATTTAATTTAATTTTAAATTTAATTTAATGTAAAACTTTTTACCAAATTCTGAACCAGATTAATACTTTTTGAATTAAAAAAATGAAATCCATAAATAAATAATTTTTTAATTAGGAAAATTGATTTCTACGAGAATCATATTAACAAATTAACTTGACAAAAAAAATCTAAAATTTGAACATTTTCAGAACTGATTCAAATGACAAAATAAGCCCAAAATTGCTCTAAAGCATTAAGTTTTAGAGCGATTCAGAAATCGACTGAAAAATGTAGTTTTGTATAATTCAAATATCAAACTGCAAATTGTTTTTCGTTTGCTGAGAAATAAAATGGCTGGAAAGATGCTTACTCGTTGAAAGACGAGCAATCTAAAAATAAACAGTTGGACTTAGTGTCGGGATTATTAAGCGAATAACTACCCCAGAGTGGGATTGTTGCCTTGTCATCGAGCTTGTATTTGTCGATCTTTAATTCGGCGAATTTCGCCCAAAAGCTCGGCTCCATAATACATCTTGGTTTTGAGAATTTGATTATTTCTTCGGTCATTGTTGAATAACCTAAAAACATAAACAAACAATAAAATAATTAATTAATTAAAAAAACTCCATAATTATAATAATGTTTTAAAATCTTTTTTATTTATAACCTAAACAACATTAATTATTGCAAATTTAATTTAATTTTAAAACACTATTTTTTATATTTGTAATTAACATTAATTTGAGTTTAGTATTAATTATTAAAAATGCTTAACAATTAATCAACAATTTGCATTTTCTAACCTCGTTTTTTCTTGTTTTATAAACGCAACGAAGTAATTAATATCAAAGATTAAAAATGGACTGACAATAAATTTCACAAAGATCGAGCAACTTTTACTTTTTGTTATTATTATTTTTCATTAATAATAACAGTTTCAAAGCAAGACAATTGTCAACGTCGTATTTTTATGTCTGTCATGGTTGCAGACTCAACCAATAAACCCACCAAATTTATCTATAATAATAAAAACGTACAACAAGCGCCATCTTGAATTTTACCGAACAAGTAAACACATTCTTGAGGAAACCGCGTTTTGGAATGTTGTGATTTTTCGCAGTTATAAATATTGGATATAATAAATAATTGGAGGAATCATGAATAATGAAGACGATTCGGTTATTAAAGAGGTAATTCATGCATTCAATTTATTTCGATATTTTTGATTTGAATATTTGTATTAATTGATATTAAATACAAATTAAGTACAGGTTATGTTTATATATCATTTTCCTTTCCTTTTTCAAATTCATTTTGTAATTTCAAGATTTTTTATTTTTATTTATTTATTTTTTGATGTTGAATAAAGTTTAAAATTTAATTAAAAAACTATTAAATATTTTTTTTGAAATGATTAATTTTGCAAATTTTTTGAATTTTTAATTTACTTTTAGATTCCAGTCTATCTTTCGAAAGGACTTTCCGAAAAATTATCCATTTTTCAATACCCGTTACGACCGGCACAGGATGGCTATGACAAGGCCAATTTCTTGAAAGTCAAAGTCAAACCGAATAATCAAGAAGTGCAAATGGATTTAGAACTCGATATAGATAGTGAAAATTACGATCCTGGAAAGGGAGAACAGATTGTTTTGAATATGGAAAAGTCGGGGAAGGCGGATCAGGATGAGGAAAATAAATTGTTTACTGGGTATTTTTCTTTACTTTAACTTATATTAAAAAAAAAAAAGAAAAAAAAAAGGAACTTAAATCTTTGTAATTATTTTAATTTGAGTCATTTCTTGTTTGTTCATTGTTTTTTATCATTTTATTTCAGTAATTACATGGATAAAATTACTTCAAATTGTAATTAATTAATTTAATTTTTGATTATTTTATTTCAGTAATTACATGGATAAAATTACTTTAAAGTCTTCTCGAGCCTTGCCAAAGTGTGACAACTTTGCAGTAGGTGTTTACCAAGACGGAGAATTGCATATCACAACTTTAAAAAGTATTCTGCAAATTCGTCCACAATTCAATCACCTTGACGTGAATGAAAAAAAGAACAAAGATGATCCAAAAAATGCTGGAGATGGTAATATTTAATGGAAATTAATCATTTTTTATTCAAAATGATGAAATTTTTTATATTTTTTACTCAATTTTCATCATTAAATATTTTGACTTTAGCATAGTCAATTATCTTGAAATTTGGAGAAACTTTATTATTTATTTTTTATTTTATATATTATTTATTTAAATTTAGAAACTTACTTAACTAAGATATTTACAAATTTTGATCAAATCCTGACTATTTTACCTTAATTTGCCACTTTAAATATTTATTTTCAAAAGTAAATTTATACAATTTATAGAATTGAGTAATTACTTTTGCCTGTGTTTGTATAAAAAAGTAATAATTGATAAGAAAAATATGATTAAAAATTATACAATAATTTGTCTTTGATTATTATTAGATGACGATGAAGATGACACACCAAAGCAAGTGAACGTTTCATTTGCGAGAAATTTGCCGGATCACGTGAAAAGAATGCGGGTGCAGTCGTTTGCGCATCAAAGTCACAATGCCACGGAACAATTTGTGGATTCGAAATATTTTTCAGCGAATTCATCGAAGGCAGAAGTAAAAATAAAAATTGCTTAAAATTTATTTATTTTTTAAAATTATTATTGCTTTATTATTATATTTTTTATTTATATATATTTTTTATATATTTAAATATATTGATATATTTTATTATTATATTTTATTTATTATTATTATTATTATTATTATTATTATTATTATTATTACTATTATTATTTTTATTATTATTATTATTATTTATTATAATTAAGTTCTTTTTTAAACATTTTTATTAAATTAATATTTTATTTATTTGTATTTTTATTTATAATTACAGTTAACAAGGCTGCAACTGTTTTGTCAATCCACCGAAGAGAATGCAAATAACTTCAGTAGTATCAACAAATTGCAATATCTAAACTTGATGGCTCCGGGATCGAAGCAAGAAAACTATAGTGGAACAGAAACCTCAAATATGTCGTTAAATCACATCTACACTTTGACTGATATGCCACTACTGGATCATATTCGAGTATTACTTAAACATGGTAATATATAATAATTAAATTAAATTAAATATTCAAGATTAAACAATATCAAATCAATAATTTGTTTAATATCAAATAAAAAGTTTAAAAAAATAATCATATTTTTTTTATAATTAATTAATAAAATTAATATTATTAATATTTTATTATAATTAATTTTATTATAAAATTATAATAAATTATAAAATGTTATTATAAAATTTTATTATAATTAATATAATATTTATATAAATTAATAAAATTAATAAAATAAATACAATTAATAAAATAATATTTATTTGCAGCAAAAGTATTGTCATTCGCACAACTACGATCCATAATATCTCCCGAACACGACACGGATTTGATTTTGAAGTATCTTCAACAAGTCGCAGTGTTGGTTCAGGGCAATTGGGTCGTCAATAGTGACATCGAGTATCCAAAGGATACCAAGTCATTTTACAGTGGAATCCCAGCTGAACTCATGTGTAGAGCGAGAAATTATATTGTAAGGATTTTATTTCTAACTAAAAAATTATTTCTAACTCAAATTGGACTTAAAATAGTCGAATATTACAAACGGTTAATCAACGTTTGTTCTTTTAGTTATTACTTTTCACCGAACACGAATACGTAGATAGAAAAACAATTTCGTCTGTGATTAAAGTGCCGGATGAAGAGATTCGTGAAATATTGCAAAACCTGGCGAAGCATCAACCAAAGAAGGGATGGCATTTGATTATTCCCCCGAGTAAAGATTTTATCAAAAGGTAATTTGTTTTAAATTATTTTATTTTTTTGTAATTTTTATTTTATTTTACTTTTATTGTATTTAAATTATTTTAAATTTAATTTGGTGAAATTAAAATAAATTTTTAAGTTCTTTCATAAGTAATAAGTAATCGTTTTATTTTATTTTTTAAATTTTTTAGACATCCTGATATAGTACAAAGACAAGAAATATTATGGGAAAATAAGAGACGACAGTTGCGGGATTCGATGAAAAATCAAAATCACACGACGCAAAGACAAAGGCGAAGATCTAACAGAGATTCGACTGGTTCGGAAAGCGAAGAGCGAAGTGTCGCGAGAACGAAGAAATCCATCGCATGATCTAGAATTAAAAGTTAATTAGTTAAATGAAACCTTTTGCAGTTTCATTTCACTTTGTACATACGAGATTTTTCATTCTTGAGTTGGATTCCAACTTATGGACAAAATCATTGCAAAAACAAAAAAAAAAAAAAATAAAAAAATAAAACCAATTTAAACACTGAATGTTATCTGCAAAAATGAAAACTTTATTGTTACAAGTTGTAACGAATGTTATTACTTTTTCGTTAATTTTGCAAAATATGTACAATTTGTATATCCTTGCGAATTATAGTTCTGTACAGTTCAGCCGTACTTCGCATTGATTTTATTGTCCATGAATATTAAACATCCGAAAAAGCATGCATTTAGAGAAAAAAAAGAATCGTATCTTTGTGTTTCATGAATGAATGATTACTTAATTCCACATTTCGCTCAAACCTGTTAATCTTATTTTCTTTATCTTCGCGACTTATTTGTACACGCAATTTGGATTCTATGTTATTTGGTTTAACGAAACTGTGATTAGAGAATCGAATGATCATAAATAATGAAACAACGAGATACGAGTATCTTTAAGTACATCAAAAGTAACGAGCGGATTTTATGGATAACCGGTTATTGGCCCGTTATTCATCGGACGACGAAAATCGAAAAGTTGCTTAAATGTTTGCGAATATTTGTTACCAATTTAGCCATGTACACTACGTTTATTCCGGAAATTATGTTGCTTGTAAAATATCGCGCGGATATTAGAATGGTTACAGGTAATTTTTTTTTTTCATTTTTTAAAATATATATATATATATATATATATATAATTTAACATTAATTTTTTTAATTTGTAGATGTCGGTTCCGTAACCACAACCGAAGTCCAATTACTGTTTAAATTACATCGGTTACTGATTTGTCGTCAAAATGTGACTAAATTGTACAAAACTTTAACTCTACTTTGGGAATACAGTGCCAATGCAAATGAACGCATTTTACTGGAAAAATTGGCTCGTCAAGCGAAATTCATATCGTTAACTTTCTATATCTTCGGGATGGCGGATTACGTTTTATTCGAAATCAAATCGATGCTGACTTGGCTTGATTATAACAGAGATCATTCGCATGAAAGGAAACTGCCGTTTGATGTTTGGTAGCTTTTTATGATAATTATTTTTTTTTTTTTTTTTTTTTTTTTTTTTTTTTTTTTTTTATT
>JABFPJ010005992.1:0-11474 GCA_022817425.1 Gryon sp. ZL-2020
CTCCCCGTTCGGCAGCCAATGAGGCGCTTTTACGCCAAGCATCGAACAATATTTTTCTTGATACCTACCGTAAAAGTACTGCTTTTCATGGCAAAAAGCAGCCGTGAAAAGTGAAGCTTTTACGGCTTATTTTTGCCTTAAAAAGTAGTACTTCTACGGTAGGTATCAAGAAAATACCTTAAAACTCTACATTAAAAAAATTCCTAACAAAAATATTCCAAACAAAACAATATGCAAAAATGCATCATTGTTAGTTTCGTTAGTCTTGCTAGATTTTTCAATCTTGTTAATCTTGTTAGTTTTGTTATACATTTTGTTTTTAATGTAGAGTTTTAAGGTATTTTTGCAAAATTAATTTGAAATTTTGTTTTAAAATTTTAAAGCATCTTTGTGAAATTTAATGCATCAATCAACTTGCCTCTTCATATTATTTCATATCATTTCAATGTAGAGTTTTAAGGTATTTCACATTTTCTGTTAATGTTTAAGGCATCTTTTTGATAGTTTTGGGGGAATACTATTTTTTATGGAATATATTTTTGGTAGGTTTAAGATTAAAAATTATTGGATTTACGAATTTAAATTACTCCGCTTTTGTGGGAAGGAGGGATGGAAGTAAGATATTTGAATCCATTAAAAATATTTGTTTAATTTAGAATATAGTTTAGGGATAAACAGAGCATCGTATACACCTTGGTTCGTCTACTTTTTACCTTTGTAAGATTCTTAATTACTCGATTTATTAATTTATATTATTCCGCTTTTGTGGGAGGGTTTAGTTTATGATCAATTTACTTAGCGCCTAACATGATTTCACATCTTTTTAATGTAGAGTTTTAAGATATTTCACATTATTTTATGATAATGTTTACACCTTTTGTTGATAGTTTTGGGGAAAAATATTTTTTATAGAATACATCATTTGTGGGTTTAAGGATTTTAAATTATCGGATTTATGAATTTAAATTATTCGGTTTTTTCGGGAGAGAGGGAGGTGTCATATTTAAATCCATTTATGAATTTTTAAGTTTAGAATAGAATATAGTTTATGGGAAAACTAAGTAACGTATACACCTTGGCCAATGACAAAAGTCCAGACGAAATGGCGTGTGTACGCAAGTACAAAAAAAAGGCGCCTGACAAAAAAAAATCGAAAACAGTAGTATAAAAATTGTACATTCTCGAAAGATAATTATTCGCAAAATCAATTAACAAAATAAAGTATAAAAGTAAGCACAAATTGCTCATTTTTACAATTTTCCTAGCCTCAAAACTTTACAACATAATTTCATCAAAATTACACATACAAAAACGTACCTTTTTATATAATGACGAATTACATAAGCTTTTCGTTCATCACACTTTCCTTTCAATTTGATTAACAACAATTTCGAGGTCAATAGATTTTCTCTTGATTGCACAGACTTTCAATTTTCAGCAATTTCTTTCGATAAGACAATTTTCGTAATTACCAAATTAATAATGATATATTTTCCTTTTCAAAAGGAAATACTAACTTTCAAAAACAAAAATTAAAGTATCTAAATTTAATGCCAACCTAAATTTTTGATGGGGTAAATCTAATTAATCACAACACTCCTCCTTAATTAATTTACACCGAAGTGTTTCAAATAATTTTTTGGATAAAGGCTTTGTCAAGATATCAGCAAGTTGTTTTGAACTTTCAACATGTCCAACATCAACAGTTTTATCAATATGTTCTAAAATAAACTTGCACGGTATCTGGATATGTCTTTTTTTTCGTTGACTTTCCTTCATGCGCATTATGCTGCATGTGGATGGCTGACTGGTTATCCACAAATAACGTAACAGGCTTATCACTTTTCATAATTTTAAGTTCCAAACTAAGCCTTTTGATCCAACAGATGTTATCTATAGATGAGACTGCTGCTCTGTAATTCGCTTCTGCTGTAGATGTGGCGACAAGACGTTGTTTTTGCGTATACCAAATGATTGGTCCTCCCCTCATTACAAGTACTCCACTTGTTGAGCGCTTAGTTTCGTTATCGCCTCCGTAATCAGAATCAGTGTACGCGACGAATATTTCTTCTCCGTTGAAGTGAATTCCAAAATGTTGAGTTCCTGTCAAGTATTGAAAAATCCTTTTAATACACCTCCAGTGACTTTGTTTCGCCTTACCACAGAAACGGCTCAAGTAGTTTACAGCAAAGCAAATGTCCGGTCGAGATATGGTGGCCAAGTAGAGCAGACTTCCGAGTGCTTCTCGATATGGTGTTGCGGATGTTACTGGTCGATCATTTGTCTTGTTCTCTTCATCGGTCACCATTCCCTTTTCTATTGGCGTCGAAGTGGCATTACACATGCTGAAGTTGAAACGATCGATGATCTTTTTCGTATAGCTTGACTCACAAGAATTTCTTCGTTGTCAACACGAATCTCCATTCCAAGATATGAAAATTTCTTTCGGATTTTTCGTTCAAACGTAATTTCGAATCTTTGATTTATCTTATCTAATATTCTGAATATTTCTTCTTGATTGTATCCAACGATAAGTCCGTCATCGACAAATAACGTCATCATTATAGTTCTTTCTTGATTATAATAGATGCAGGGATCGTCATCTGTACTACGCAAGTCAAGTTCTTTTTCAAGAAATCTTGTTATTTCTTCATTCCACTTTCGTGGTGCTTGTTTTAACCCGTATAAACTTTTCCTTAATTTACAAACTCTTTCTGTCCTATCTTCAAATCCTTGTGGTTGCTTCATGTACAAATTTTCTTCAATTTTTCCATATAAAAATGCTGTCTTGACATCTAAGGTTCCAAGACACATTTTCTCGGATGCAGCATGACTTAATATCAAACGAATTGACCCATGACGAGCCACAGGACTGAATGTCTCGGAATAATCTATCCCCTCTTCTTGTTCAAATCCTCTTACTACCAAATGAGCTTTCTTCTTTCCATCAGTTTTCTCACGTAGTACCCAGCGACAAGTCAACGGTCGAATTTCGTCAGGACACTTCATCAATTCCCAAGTTTCCATCTTCATTAATGAGTTGTATTCTTCTTGCATGGCTTCCAACCATCTGCTGTCCTTAAGTGCTTCGTCAGTACTGATGTCTTGGATTTCTCCAATCATCGCCAAACTAGCACTGTTGCCGCCTCTGAAGTAGTCCATAACGTAGTCCTTCAGCCTCGTTGGTTGATGAATGTTTCGACGATCTCGCAGATTATGTCGTTTCGACTTTTCTCTTATTTCTTCCTCTTCTTCCTTTTCTTCATCCGACGAAGTTTCTCTTTCTTCTTTCTTCTCTCGTTCTGACGATCTTTCTTCTTTTTTCTGTCTATCCTTCAGTAAAGCTTCCTCTTCTCTTGATTCTTCGACTTCTTTATCTTCTTCTGCGTCACAAAATTCTTCGTCTTCAAAAGATCTCACCTTACGAATTAGTTCTTTTCTTGTTTTGTTTGTTCCGTGTATTTCAACTTTTGTTGCATACTCGTTTTTGGCTGTTTCATCGCCAAAAATGACATTTTCCGAACTTATAACATCACGTTCTACAGGAATAAAGACTCGGTAGCTAGATGAGGTTAAATCATATCCGACTAACAATCCTTTTTTCGATTTTCTATCGAGCCTTGCTTCTTTTGTGACTAGGTATTAACACATAACATTCGCAGCCAAATGCTCTCAGCTTATTTACATTTATTCGGCGTCTAAACCATAATTCTGCAGGACTTTTTCCTTTGACAGAACTGCTTCCGGTCTGATTTATGGTAAGGACCGCATAGTTGATGGCTTCTGCCCAAAGGTTCTCCTTGAGGTTTTTAGCATGAATGGCTGACCTGGCTGCTTCTACGATAGTTCGCATTTCACGTTCTATCCTGCCGTTTTGTTCAGGGGTATAAGCTTTTGAGAATATGTGTAATATACCTAGTTCCTCTAAAAGTTTTCGTGTGTTTGTGATTTTGATTTCGGTTCCGTTGTCTGACATCAGCGACTTCACTTCCCTTTCGAAGTGATTCTCCACCAACTTCATGTACGTCTCCAACTTGTCCCCAGCTTCATCCTTTGATTTTAAGAAGTATACAGTTCGAAAATGCGTAAAGTCGTCCTTGAGCATTAAAAAGTATTTCGCTCCTCCCAAAGATGGAGAGTTCATTCCTCCTAAATCTACGTGTATAAAATCCAGTGGATTCGCAGCGACCTTTTCATTTCTCGGATGCGAAACCCTGTGTTGTTTGCCGTAAATACTGCCCTCGCAGACGCGATTGTTCCAGTCATCAATATATTTGATTCCATTTTTGTCCAGGACATCCTTCACATATTTCAAGTTCTGGTGTGCCAGTCTTTCGTGCTATGTTACGATTGATTCAGTGACTAAACCATTCTCAGGCTCTGGTTGTCTCAGTAGCATTTTATACAGATTGTCTCTCCTTTCTGCCATTGTGACGACTTCACGATGATCCGATGTTTTGAATACTTACTTTAGATTGGGAACATATAGTACATCCTCTAAAATAACTTTATACCATTCTGTACCGTTGAATGCTTCCAGTAAAATATTACCATCTCCAACACCCTTCAATGTCGTTGAGTCACCAATTGTAATAATCCTTGGATTATCCAATTCAACTAAGTTTGAAAACCACTTTCTATGGTGGGTCGTGTGCTGTGTTGCACCACAATCCTGATACCAGTTTTCTTCTGCGTTTTGTTCGGTCTTCAAGTTTTCTAGTTCGATTGACGATAATCCGACTGTCATCAGTGCTCGATACTTTTCATTCTTCTGTACATTCTTGTCTTTCTTGTCACTTTCTTTCTTACTTTCACTTTTCTTACGACAGTCCTTTGAGAAGTGTCCTTTCTGTCCACATGTGTGACATGGATAATGTTTTTTGCAGTATGCTAAAGATTTGGCACACGGTTTATTTTTACAATTCTTTTTCACTTGTCCTTTTTGACCGCATTTGAAACAATTCATTCCAACGTTACCTTGTTTTTGTTTTCCATTCGTTTGTTTGGTTCTCAACGCATTGCCTGACGTCGACTCGCTTGCTTTCTCACTCGCGATGAGACGGTCTTCTTCCAATCTCAGTCTTTCGATAAGAGTTTTTACGTTTTTGTCATTTCCGGTTACGTTGTCCCACGCTGTTCTGAAATGATGTAACCTGGGTTACATCACTCATCTTATTCTGGCTCAGCATACGACTTATAATCCAGCTATCCTTAATTTTTTCATTATCCGTAGATTTGTCTTCTGCAATTGTCCTCTGCAATTTGAACAATTTCTAAGCAGTTTTCAACGACTGATTTTGTATTATCGAAAGTATAACAAAAGAATTTACGTTGTAACCCTTCGATTGACATGTCAGCTTTTTTTTCCATACAAATTTTTTAATTTTACTAACATTTCTTTTGCAGTTTTACATTTCGCTATTTTTCTTGCAATATTACTGTTTACATTTAAACATATAATAGCTTGTGATTCCATATCCTTTTTTTAACCATTCTTTAACAGCTTGATCATCAACGCCACCCGGCGGTCTAACTACTAAACCTGTTGCATGCTTATACAAATCTTTTGATTTCAAAGAGAGATCAATTTTAAATCGCCAAGATACATAATTTACACTACCTTGTGAGTCTTCACTCAATAATTCAAGATTCGACTTAATTAAGTCCATAATTTAACTTTTTAATTTATTAATAAATTGCAAGAGTTCAATTTATAATTTGTAACAACAGTAATAATAATTTCTTTAACAATTTTCGTTTTAATTTAAGTTTTGTACCTTCTTGACGTTTGAGGTTATGTCAGCCTCAATAATTTTAAATTACAATTCAGTATTTCGATGTGACAATTTACTTGTATGGTGATCCACGTAATCGACGACGACGAGAACAACGACCGACTTTGACTTCACTTAGTTTGACTTAACTTGACGAAGTATTTGTCGACTCACGCTTCTGTTTAATTTTGGAGCATCTTCTTTGTTTCAATATAAGTGTTTTATTGGAATTTGTCGTACAAAGTTGTCCAATGACAAAAGTCCAGACGAAATGGCGTTTGTACGCAAGCACAAAAAAAAGGCGCCTGACAAAAAAAATCGAAAACAATAGTATAAAAATTGTACATTCTCGAAAGATAATTATTCGCAAAATCAATTAACAAAATAAAGTATGAAAGTAAGCACAAATTGCTCATTTTTACAATTTTCCTAGCCTCAAAATTTTGCAACATAATTTCATCAAAATTACACATACAAAAACGTACCTTTTTATATAATGACGAATTACATAAACTTTTCCTTCATCACACTTTCCTTTCAATTTGATTAACAACAATTTCGAGGTCGATTACAATAGATTTTCTCTTGATTGCACAGACTTTCAATTTTCAGCAATTTCTTTCGATAAGACAATTTTCATTTTCGTAATTACCAAATTAAGAATGATATATTTTCCTTTTCAAAAGGAAATACTAACTTTCAAAAACAAAAATAAAAGTATCTAAATTTAATGCCAACCTAAATTTTTGATGGTGTACATCTAATTAATCACAACATTATGTTTATTATTCTATTTATTATATATATTACAATCAACTCTGTGAAACGGCTACGGCTCGGGACTGAATCTTGTAGCCGTTCTACAGATTTTTGCCGTCATATAGAGTGCGTTGGTAGAGGCAGACCGACCAATCAAATTGCCGCGTAGACAGAAGCAAGCCAACAAGAAAGAAATGGAAACTTAACCTATAGACTGTCACAATTAAATGAACTAAATAAATTAATATAAAAAATAAATAAATAAATAATTTGAATATTGCTGACGTGTTAAATTTAAATAAACTATTTTTTTGATAATTAATGTAAATTAAATAATTTTGATAATTAAACACGTTTTTACGTGTTTTGCATATAATTTTTAATATTTTTTCGTAATTTATTGTTGTTTTATGTAATATTTTATATATGGTCACAGGAAAAAATGTATTGATAATAAAACGAAGAATTAATAAATATTAATAATTTATTCTGTCAAATCATATGATAAAATTAAGGAACTGTTAAAAAAGTAAAACATTTTGGTCATCAATATTTTTAAAAAATAGCAATAGTGAATAGATTTTGTATGTACATTATACTTTTTTGCCACATCATCAACGCGTGCACCGTTATTCACTTCTTTTATAGCTTTTAATTTTTCATCAATAGTAACGTTCGATTTTTTTTCGCGATTTTCCATTTTGCAACGATAATCGCGGTATCTCAGTTTTGAGGTTAAAAAAGCCTGCCATGGCAGATTCGCGTTGACACGCCGGAACCCCCACCAGTACAACAGGTCACGTCTATCCCCACTACCCCCACTTTCAATCTATCTTGTCGTCACATTACAGAATGAGTAGCCGTTTCACAGATCGCCGTCTGACAGAGTTGACTGTATTTTATTTTACTTTTTTACTTCCTGTCCAAATTTAATTATTATTAAGAATAACTGCTGTTTTATTAATTTTTAAAATGTTTTTACTTATTATTTTTCTTATTTTGTACGATATGATTGATAATATTAATGAATGAATGATGATGACAGCTTACTTATTAAAAGATAAGAAAAGATAGATATATATGTTAGACAAAGATAAAACAGTAGAAGAATAATTTTTCGATCGCTTCGTTGTCAATTGCCTAATAACAACGCGACAAAGACACATATAACCTATCCCCTATGCTAGACAAAGACAAAACAGTAGAAGAAAATGTTTACGAAAATTTGTGTAGAAGAATGTGTAGAAGAAAACTGTTTTGTTGATTACGATATAATATTAATAAATATGAAATAATTAATGTATTTTCAGCATAGAAAAAAATTAATTAGAGTAAATTAAAAATTAAGAAATAATATAAAACTAACAAAAGGTAAATATATGTAAAGCTTATGATATAAATTAATTTTTTAAATTTTCATAAAACTACACCTGTCAAGTTTTCAAGACAGGTGTTATAGTTTGCTCAGCGCGCCCGTCGGTAAGGTAAACCTAACCTTACCTTGGCTCGTCGGCTACGGTATCGCGGACCTTGATGATTGAATGTTGGAAATGCTCGAATGTTTGAATTTTGGAGAATTTATTTAAAAACTGATATTTTTTAAAATTATCTATTTCTAATTGTTAATATTTCTATAAAAGTAATTATCCTGTTAATTATAAAAATATACAGGATGTCTAAAAAGTACTGAAACGATTCTGTATCTTTTCCGTAATGAAACCGCTTCAATACTTTTTGTACACCGTGCATAATATATTAAAGATATTATATAATGGCATGATCGAGAAAGTAGGTAGGTTCAATCTACCAGGCTAGATTAAACAAATAATCCGATCGAACTCATGTTCGATTAGATTATTTGGTGACAATTTAGTAATATCACTAAATAATCCATGGATTATTTACTCGAACATGAGTTCGATCGAATTATTTGTTTAATCTAACCTGGTAGATTCTTTCCCGAACATGCCATAAATTAGCATATTAAATAACATAAATGAGTATTCAAATATATGGATATTGGATATAATTTTCTTACTTTTACATTGGAAATCATAATCTAAACGTATTTATTTCTAAATGTTAATATTTTCAAAATTGCAATTACCTTCTATATATTGAAGAGTTGAATAAAAATAGCATTTTAAACAAGTCAAATATTTCTTAAATATATATAGAATAAATTTTTTGTGCATTAAACATTATTATAAAAATATTTACAAGGCAAAATTCGACGTAATAATGTATATAAATAGTTCACGAGTTTTTTAAATTATAATGTCGATAAAGTAGATTAGCAATTATAGTTGATTATTAAGGTGAAATGCTGAGTCTATTTTACCGACCGTGACAATATAAATTGATTTACGATAATATTTCTAGGTTCAATGAAATATTGTACAATCTGGCTCTTTTAGCTTCTTCTCTGATGAATTACAAATTTTTTGGTTATTGTTTTGTTGCTAAAAAATGATTATACGATTAGAAATCTTGAAACTACGAAAAACTTCATTTCTGACAAAGTTCAGTTGAATACAAAAAACAAGTTCGCAAAATTCTCGACACAGAAGAATTTTTAAAGCAAAAAAATGATCAAAAGTTAAAGAATTCAATTTAAATAAGCTAAAAGAGTCCGATTTTACATATTTTCGAGAAATATAACATAATTTCAATAAAACATAACTGAAAAGAGGTTATGTCATTTCGAAGTTGATCCGCCATTGATATTTTACCTTAAGGGGATTTTTCAGTTAATTGTCCCGAAAATAGTGTGAGGGTTAGTGTCTTTTTAAAATAAAAATTTTTGATAATGAACAAAATAAAATTAAAGTAATCAGACAATTCTCTGATTATGGGAACATTTTATGCAAAAAGAAATTTTAGTGTTCAAGGCAAACATTTTTCTCAGTACTTACACGCGTATTTTTATAAGCTACATTCCACAAACAAAAAACGGGTGCAAGTACTGAAAAAAGTTTGCATTAAACATTGAAATTTCTTTTTGCATAAAATTCTCCCATAATCAAAGAATCGTCTAATTACTTTTATGTTATTTTGTTCATTATTAAAAAATTGTATTTTAAAAAGACACTAACAATGACGCTATTTTCGGGATAGTTTAATGAAGTATCCCCTTAATGCGTTGGCGTTTTTGTTTGAATATGGTTTAAATACAATCGCGTATTGTTGGCGTACAACTTTTTCAGCTTTGTTAAACGATTGAAACTAAATCGTCGAAATTTAAATTAAAACTTTATTAATTGATTATTAATTATCAATTGTCTTGATTATTAAACAACAGTGCTAAAATATAATATTTTGTGCTTTATAAATGTAAATAAAAAATGAAAGTTGACATTGCTGTACCAAGGACTTCGATGAATGATGCTCCAATTGGAAGACGCAGCGAAATATGGGCTTATATATTTTATTAAATTAAATGCAAATGAGTCAAAATGTCGAAAATACTCAAAAGTTTTACGTAGTACTGTTCTACAACTAGCCTACGTAATCATTATTCTAAATGTAAAGACAGAGCCACAACTGGTAAGTATGATGTTCATTACAGGTATTTTTCGCAGAAAGAATTAGTTTGAAGCAGCATAAATTTGACCAGAAATCTGTAGTTTTTCATAAATTTTTGTCTTTATGATATACAAATGAGTAATTTTGATTTATTATTATAAATAATAATAGAAAACTTTTAGCTAATGGAGACGTACACCACACCATTTAGATTTGCAACCACTAAATATGGTTAACCATAGAGATTTCAATTATTTAATGCATATTGCTGAGTCTCGATCTCATATGCCGTCCAGATACATCGTTACAAAAAAAAATTAAGGAAAATTATGAATTATTGAAAAACAAAATTAAAGAGGAAATCGACAATGATGTACAATACGGTATATATATCTATACAATTATAAACAAATTAATACATAAATAATCACATTAAAAAATTTTTTTTGACATAACAAAATTTTTTTTGACAAATTTTGTTTTGAAATATTTTGTTTGACAAATTTTTTTTTGAAAAAATTTAAAAGAGAAAAGCTTTGAACTTGGCGTGTTTTATATAATACTAGCTGAAACCCCGGCTTCGCCCGGGCGAAACCCTGTGATCCCTTCCCTATGACCGCATATGAGTCCTGACTAAATCCCTAGTTCCACCCGAGATCCTTCTATGGACCCTGTGGGCGCCTTATAAACCCTCTATGGGTTCCCTAAGGATGCCCTATGAACCCCTTCTTTTACCCCCATGATCTGTGACACCATGACTACTTGATGACATCCCTATTACACCCCTCGCCCGAAGTGATGAAGCGATGACATAAATTTTTTTTTTAAACATCAAATGTATATATTGCAAAAATATACAGCCTACAACACTTTTGTGGCCTAGGAAAAAAAGCAAACAAACAAACATCCATACTTATATATTATTAGGATATATATGGATCTATGACATTTGGGCCAAATGACATTATTAGGATAACCATTAAAAGTATATCTATGTTCATATCATATATACCCGTGTTAAAGTTTCCTAATAATTTCAAATAAATGTTGCACAATTCCTAATACACATACAAACCATGTATACGAATGTTTAAATGTGTGTATTAGGAAATTTGAAACATTTATTAGGAATTTTTTGGAACTTTTAATTCGGGTAGATATACATTTAATGGCTGGCTCAAAAGCCATATATTTATGAATAAATTATATATAATCTATATATGATATGAATATACACGTTATCACATTTATGTGATACGTGTATACAAAATCAAAACAGAGTTTTGATTTGAATGAAAAATCAGTTTGCGTTTTGCCGAGAAAGCGAGAGTGCCGCTGAAAAATTTTCTTTTACAAAAGAAAGATAAGATCGCGAGTTCGCGCGCCCTTCCTTCCCCCCTAGTATGCGAGTTGAAA
>JABFPJ010005993.1:0-11474 GCA_022817425.1 Gryon sp. ZL-2020
GGTTGAAAACACGGCCCATTTGTATGCCAATATCAATTTAGTACTTTGCCAGTGTCGAAAATCTACTTCCATTTTATTGTTTTCCAGTACTAATCCAGTATTGAAACATTTTTGCTTTTACTTCTGTCTAAGTACTGGTTAAATATCGACTTAAAGTTGTTGCCTATTGTAAGCCGTATTAATTCCTGTATTGTCTAAGTGCTGATAGCCGAATTTCGGCTGTCCGTACTGTGCCAATTCTGGGCCGTATGTTGAACTCCGGTAATTTCTTTCTGGGGAAGTTGATGAAGCCTGCTGAATTTTTTTGATAAAGTGAGGGGAATTATAGTAGATTTCCAATTTACAAAATTCATATATTTTTTTAAATGCTACTATTCCACAATACTTTTAATCTGGAATAGGAATGATCTTTTTAAAATGATGGCCTGAGTTTGGCCTTTGTGTACGCGGTATATTTTGAATAACTAGAATACCTCTGTTAATATTTTTATTAGCCAGATAATAGTACTCTTAACATAATAAAAACTTTGTCCTATTTTCTGAAATTCAGTACAGAGTGTTCTTAATTAAGTCTAGTTGCTCTTCATGCTTATTCCTTAATAATATATAGAATTGAAAATATGTTTATTTGTTTTTGCTTATATAGTTACATATAAGCAAAAACAAATAAATATAGTTTTGCGACATATACACTTGACTTTTAGAACAAAACTGTTGTTGTGTCAGTATTTCCTTCCCTCTAGGAATGTCATAGATATATCATTGGACTTTTATAGGGATGTTATAAGAATGTCATAGGGATCTCATGAGGATGCCTTATAATCCCAATGAGAGATGTCATAGGAACGTCATGACATCCTCAGAATACCAGAATCCCCGGTTCCGCTTAGGAACTGGTAGTTTAAGAATATTTTATACTCATAATATACCAATGAGAAATTGTTATATCGTGGAAGTGTGGTCTAGTCAGAAATTCATGCGTACATATCATATCCTCGCCATGAATCCAAGCATGGAAGCAGAAATATGTGCATCACGGCTAGTATATACTGGACCTATATATATTCCTGATATGGAAATTTGCTCATTGCAAGTTAGAATCGTGTCGCGTTCTGATCCATATGATGAAAACCAATAGAGTTAAATTTTATTTACACAAAAAGAAATTTTGTATAGGATTTGAACGCATGTTCCTTAAATTCTAAACTGTATGACTTAAGTACTAGTCTACCGAAGCTCTTAAATTATATATAGATAAGTTATAGATAAGTATTGCTACTTAGTCATAACTTCGATCACGACGTGCCCGCGTGGAAAAATTAGTCTGGATATAGTCTGGCAAAGTGTATCCAGACTATATCCATATTATATCCAGACTTCTTTTTCCACTAGGGTGGTTACAGCTTGGTTACTAGTTGTAATCATCCAACCATGACATGGTAGCCAGCCTTGGTCCTAATCGAGTTCTTGAATGCCATTATATAGAATTCCCTAACAATTCCCTGCGTTACACTCATGTTTTATCCCAGTTAGAAAATCGGTTTACAAAATGGATATCCATTATATAGCCCAACAATGTCCCGACAAGGTCAGGCATTTTGAAGAAAGTTAAAAATGAAATTTTTTATTTCAATACCTAGACTCAAGACCTAAGCAATACCTAGGTATTGCTTGGGTCAGGCACTAGGCAATACCGAACGTGACGCACTGTATCAGTGTCAAACTTTAAAGGAGACAGGACTCTAACCAAGGCCATGAAGGGAAAAATATTAATAAAAGATACCCAGTAGAAGCCTTGGGTTAAGATAATTTTTACCCAAATTTAGAAAATGAGACATATATGTTTACAACGAACAAATAGAAACATTTGTCTGAAAAAAATATTGCGAACATTTTTTTACTTATAATTACATTATCAATCATTACATTATCAAACATTATCAATGAATACAAATCAATCAAAATATATCATTTTTCAAGAAATTGTTTAAAATAATTTTTATTTTGTAAAATGAAATTGAAATAATGGCACTAGCATGAAAATTGATTATTATTGGTAACTGAATGTTTACCTACGGTTTTCGTGCCAGAGTTTTCGTCTTGAATTGTTTCTATTTCTTCAGAATTAAGTTTAAAAGAAGAAACGTGTGCTTTCGCTTTTTATTCCACAACAAAGTGTACTCGACGGCTCGTTATATCTGGCTACCTCACGCTGTTGCCTTTTCTTATGGAAAAGTTTGACAATGTGATAGAAAATGAAAAGAATGAAGAAAGAAGAGACGAGGTGTGAGAAATAATAAGAGTCAAGAAGTTGATGGTAGTTGTCCTTATAAAAAAAGGCATTTTCAGAAAGTAGCATCGTTAAAGTGACTTTACTAAAAATTGGTATGAAAGGGGGCAAAACTGGTACCGTGACTTCCAAGAGAGACAAAAAAAATAGATGGCTTTTTTATTCAATTTTTTATCAAGTGTCGTGTCGCGGAAACTACAAGTGTTCGTAGGTTTTGCGCGAATTAAAATCACGTCAAATCATCTTAGTATTTTAAGTTTTATTCAATCAAGTTTTCAGATGCAAAAAAATGAGTAACTTCAAAAATTAACAAGTAACTGTCTTTTTTATGTTTCAGGTACGTTGACGTTAGAACCAAATGCAATTTATCATTATTGGTAATGTACGGAACAATTTTTATTAATATTGTAACCTACTTTAATCTGCAATTTAATATTTTTATTAAATTGCAGATTAAAGATTGCAGAATTATTTTTATTAATGTTGTAAAATGTAAGGAAATTAATGTTGACTTATTAATATTTCATGCATGTTACATACATTAAAATGGAAATTTGCTCAACTTATGATACATTTATTAAAATATCACGAAACAAACAATTTTTATTCAAACAGTTTTTTACATTCATTTTTATACATCATCTTTTTTATAATTAATAATTTAGTACTTTTAATCTAAATATTTTATGTTTATAACTTTCTAAATTAGTGTATAAAATTAGAAATCAATTTAAACAACGAATTCAGACAAAATATACTTTATAAGTTATATTATATTATATAATTTTAATTAATGTAAATGTATTCATTTTATGTAATATTATTAATTTTACTTCTATTAGTAATCATTTTGTTTTATTTTGTTTATTTAATTCTCTCAATATCATTATTATCATTATATTTCTAATAATAGTTAATGTTAATATTAATAATAATAATTAGTATTTTCATATACTGAAAGTCTTTTAATAATATTTTTAAAAATGATTTAGAGTGAAGGTGACTATTATGCATAACAATCACCGGATTTGATGTGAAATCAATCTAAAACTGATACATGATAACACATTTATTCTATATACATGGAAAACAGTTATTATTACATTTTACAGTTCCAAATAAAATTAAAGTTTTTAATGACAAAATATTATATTTTCATTAATAAATCCAACGGTTTCCTCTGTTGTTCATAATTCTATCATCGATTTTCATGATTGTCAACCTTAAAAATAGTTAAACAATTACTACACAGAGGAAACAATATGGTTAAATTTGGAGATAATCATATGTTATAGTTAACCGAAGGAGACTTCATTCTTAATTTAGCCATAAAATTGAAAATTAAACGTAAAGAAATAACTTAGTACATATTACTAGAAATTTGATTAAATCTGTGACGGGAGAATGCGTTGACTTAAGTTAACTATGTTTGTAAGCTTTGTAAAATAAATTTTACATTATAAAAATAATATCCTCTCTGAGTTTCGAACTCGATACCTACTGCTTGCTAATCAGATGATGTAGTACTTTAACCACGCGACTATTGGACCCGTTGTCGATAAGGTTGCAATTTCGTTACTTATACCATAAAAGTATGAAATATAAATTAGGCACAAT
The DNA here is from genome assembly GCA_022817425.1 of Gryon sp. ZL-2020. NCBI lineage: Eukaryota > Metazoa > Arthropoda > Insecta > Hymenoptera > Scelionidae > Gryon > Gryon sp. ZL-2020. Next base: position 3,908 of record JABFPJ010005993.1, read on the forward strand.
ATTTATAACGTGTCTTAGTAAAAATTGATAAAAAATTGGAAAAAAATCATCAAAATTTTGCAAATTTTGAACAAAAATTTTTGTTGAAAACTAACAAAACTAAGAAAAGTAACAAACCTAACAAAATTGACAATATTACCTAAATAACAAAAATTATTTAAATTAGTATTTTGTTATTAAATTTTTATTTGATACTACTTTTTTACAATTTGATACTACTTTTGGGTATAAAAATCTCACCTTTCATTGATATCAGTTTTTATGTAGTTTGAATATAGTTTAATAATTATGCCAAATTATTTTGTTGGGAGTATGGAGAATGCCATTATAAACTTAAAGGAATTGTTTTCTTTAAGTTTATAAATTTGTTTTAAAAGGAACACATATCTAATAACAATAAATTTAAATTTGTTTTAAGGGGAATAGATCGAATAACAATACATATATATATGTGATTTTATTGAAGTAAAAGAAAAAAAAACCCTCACCGAACCATTTATAATTTCATTATAGTTTTGTGGGTATCAATTACCATTCTAAAGACACTCTTGTCACGCGTTTAATCAAATTCCTTGTATTATTTACTAAGCTATTTCTTTACTTGTAACTATAAAAATGGTGTGATTAATCAGAATTTCGCTTGTGTTAACTATACAAAGTGCTTGGAGACAAATCTTACTATAAATTTCTATGAGTGTACGTTTTGATAGTTACAAATTGTCAATTTTAGAGATTTTATTTCTTCTGACATTTTATATTATTGTAATTATTATAAAAATTTTGTTTATTATTTATTCAAATAAACTACGTTAAAAATACTTATTTCTTGATTATTTTGCTTGTATTATTATTTTCCATGATGTTCACTAGGCTTCATTTAAATAAAAAATAACTATAAAATCATCAATTTTTAGTTAATATTGTTTATTGAAAAGAACTATAAACAAATAGTATAGATAATTAATCATTTCATTAATATTTTTTTTCTCTTTATTAATTAATTAGACAAAAGAATAATATAATCAAAGATGAACGTACATTTCTTACAAGTGATTAATCGTTTCAATGTTTAATATATAAGGAATATCTTGGTATTAAGTTGGTATAATTGTAATTTGCGTTTGCTTTCATCTTATTTGCAGTCCGATATGTCTGATTTATTTGTTTTATGTGTGTATGTATTATGTGTTTTATGTATGTTATGTGTTGTGTTGTGTATCCTTGTTATTCTTTGAAATATTCATTGTAGCCTTAATTATCTCTCTAAAAAAAGTTCAACATTTCAATTTGAGGTTAGTTATTGTGCTACACATTATTATTCATGATTTTCATTTTAAACTAATCAAAAATATTAATTTCAATCATAGTAAATTTTTAACAAAAATAGATTATTTAACTAAATATAATAATTGCTACATTTATAGTAAATTTTTCTTTTTTTCTTCCGCAAGATGCTTTGCAACATAGTACATTTTAACTCTAATTATTTCATGTCATCATGTATATAAAATGTCATCAAATGTCACTCAGTGTATGAATTAAACAATTTAAGTTTATTATAATTAAAATTTTATGTTGATTAGATGTCATTAATTGTAGGAAATATTATTCCTCCAATGCCCAAGAGATTAACATTGACTGTTATATCAAAAACCAAATTACCCGAATATGATTATGAATATAAATAATATATCACAGCTATTTCTGCTATAAATATTATTAGTTTACTACATCCTAAATTAGAGATTAATTCGTCTTCCAAATTAATCCTCATGTTAATTAATAGTGAATGTTATGTAAATACTTGACCCAGAATTGAAAAAACTAGACAACTGAATCAAACTTGAAGATAATTTTATCATAATAAATTCAACACTGCTTGTTTCCATTATGTTGTACAAATGTTTTTTAAATTTTATTTTGATCTTTATGGTTCTGTTATAAAAAATCAGTTATTTCGTGTTTTACAGTTTCTTTTTTTTTAAAGAAATCTCCATCATTCTCACAAAACCACGCTTTACTTGTATTATTAATGGAATCAGTGCCTCCTATTTACTTAAAATTTAATTTGAATCCAATACAATTTCTCTATAGGAAATTGCAAGACTTAACAACGGCCCAGAATAGGATGGATACTGGTAATACATTCTGCCAGTAGATCAGTACTGTGCCATACTTGGACCAGTTGTTCCTTTCCCATTGGGTTATTACCAACTTTTTTTAAGTAATGAAATCTCATTTTTCTTTTAATTCTTATAATAACATAAAGCAAAAAATACTAAATTTAAAGTCAATTTTGTAAAAACATGCATAATTAATAACTGCTGTTAAATGGCAAAAAAAGCCAACAGAGGAGGCGAAAGAGGTAGAACTAGAAAGGGTTTGATTCTTTGATCGCCACAAAAACCGAAAATTTGATTCAAATGTTATCAAGTTGAACCAATAGTACGAAAAATGTTGTACAATCGACAAAAAAGAGTTAAAACTAACGCAAACCTTGTTGCGATCAAGCGAGATTCAGTCTGCAATTGATCGTCAAAAATATTTGAAATAAAGCGAAGCGTGGAAAAAGCGATTAGACACATCTGAGTGTGTGTGTTAGTAAGAGAAAGATAGAGAAAGAGAGGAAGAAGGAGAGAGAGAGAGAGAGAGAGAGAGGGAGAGAGAGAGAGAGAGAGAGAAAGAGAGAAAGTCAAATCTGTGACAAATCTGTGTCGAAATTGTACTACAAGACACAGATTGTGGCTCGCCGATTTTTTTATTGTTTTGCCATAGTGCCAAAAATTATCGAAAAGCAATTGAAAAACGTATTGCAGCTCGTCTCCTGGATAGTTCTCTCCCTCGTGCGAAATTTCGAGAGGTATTCGAACGGAGCTTTGTATGGAAATAAACAGGGGCAGAAAGAGGTGAGGGGGTAAGGAGAGGAGGAGAGAATTCTACTCTCGATTCTGTGAGAGAAAGTATGAGAGTGATAGAGATACATGTAGAGGCAGACAAGCAAAAGGCAACCGAGGAAAAAGCGATGAGCGCAAGCGCTTTAGGGTTATGGCCCCTGCCCTCTCCCACGTTACGCTGGCCGTACCTGCCATTCGTCTCTTTAGTACACGGCAATAATTCACTTCCCTCCCATTTCGCTTACGATATATTTTTTCGATCGATCGTTACACCTACTCCCTCGCGTGTAACTATACGCGCTCTGCATTCGACGAATCGCAGCTACGACAATGATACACTTGTATCGTGACTGGCACTGAAATATGTGCTCGGAAATGCACGCAATTTAAATTTTGTTAAACGCGCCACTGTGGGAAACGAAATAAAATATTCCGCGGAGCTTGTTTCCTCCCGTTTACCTCCCCCCTTACTTTTTTGGCCCTTTTTTGGGGATCCTTTTTTTCTGCATGTTGCACTTTTTTTCGAGTGTTGTTGGTATTAATGCCGGGAATTCCCCAAGTGTACGAACGTTTGGTTTGATGGACAGAAATGGTGGAATATTTTTTTCATTAGCCAAAAACGCTTTCGAACAATTTCGAAAATCAGAATTTAAATTTAATCAACGGGACCGTCGACGCCGCGCTATCCAAGTCTCGTTGTACCTCAAATGCAACCAGCTTGATGAAATTATACAATAAATCGATTGCGCATTGTTTTCATTAATTAATGACATTAAAAATCACTCATTATTAAGAGTTAATTCGATTTCGTTGTATGCTTAAAATTCAATGCTGTTTTGCAGCTTGGCAACGTTTAATATTAATATTTCCAATTTTTGTGTATAAAGTAATTCTTCTTTTCGTTAGAACAAAAATGTATCTAAAATGGTTCTGAAAACTTTTTTTTGTTCCATTCATCAATTTCAGTTAAAAGTAATGGAGATGGTAGGGCAAAAAAGGGGAAAAACAGAAGAAACGAAATGGCTTACTTATCATTTTTCGTCAGCGTCTTATCAAAAATTCCAATTATGACTAATTACATTAATGACATTGTGCCATTTTATAATGGACCATGATAATGATTGATCGTTAAAGAGGCGCTTTAATCCAATTGCCTCGACGTTACTACACTTTCGTCTCAGGACCGTTCAATAGCTTTTCACAAGACTCATCTCGTCTGCTACAAATGTCGGTCATTATACCCGCGCAAAATCGTTGTCTCTTCGTCTTTCAAATATCCCTTTACTGTATTCTAATATCCGTCAATCAAAACTAATTCGTCAGTTTTTTTACAACTGCAATTTTAAAATAAAATAAATTTGTCAATTGCAGAAAGAATAAACAAAAAATACATTGTTTTTCTACTCTTGGTTTAGTCATTAATTGATGTATAAAAAAAAGTAAATTAATAATCAAATATAACTTTCAGTCGATGTAACAGTAACGCATACAAAGTATTATCGCGAACGTTGCACAAATTTTTGCGCAGAATACAAAATAAATCGATACTTGTGTTCTTCGCACGCTAAAATCATTCGACGAAGAGTTACGCAGTTGAGTTAATAGCCAAAACACAGCCTATCTTAATTGTATTACCAATTACTGACATATAAACCAACATCTCTAACGAAGATTATATAACCCACGCACTTAAATTCGATTAGCAGTATTGCATTTACGGTAACATCAATACGTTTTATAGTCAGTTTCGTATCAACACCATTTCAAAACCACTGACAAAAATGCTAATTCAATTGCAAAATTTGTCATATCTGGCTAAAGTTCTAACGAGATTTATTATATAATTAGTTGTATTAGGTGTATATGGTATTATGGTGTCACGTATTTACTAGTGTCTAATAAGCATGTATAATCTAGTGAAAGTGATTTTAGTTTAATCTGACTATATCAGAACTTAGATCTGATACGATAATAACAACTGATTACATTAGAATAATTAACACACTTAATTATAAACAAACCTTGATTTACAACAAATTATGCAATACATTGTTAAATTTAACATAGAGATTAGATTTTTTCTACATAATTTGAATGCACAAATATAGTTTCAAAACATTTCTGTGATAACAATACTAAAAATCGTTTTGGTCCAAGAACTTTTGTTTCTATCTAAAAAATGTTTTAAGAATGTATTTATTTCCAATACACTTACCTGGTTATTATTGAAAGTCATTTAATCATTATATAACTTTTGTATACACTCTCAAATATTCGGACATAATTTTGTTAAAAATAACTCGTCTATTAATTTTTTCCATGTTTTAGTCATGTCTGACAAAACTCGGATTTTTTTTCCTGAGATAAATGTGGTACATTCATTTAATCCGTATATTGAGTTTGCATATAAATCCGACCATTCAAGTTTAAATAAATGGATTGATTTATGAGTTTCTACAATGATAAGTTGTTTTACTTGAATTACTATATCTTTCAAGCATAACACGTGAGTATCTATTAGTTTTGATGATGAGTCGGCACAGGACAAGAACGCCGGAGTCCAATGACTAAGCTTATTCTGTCACTGAATGTGGTGAATTTAAAATGATAAAATGACTTGGCGAGAATGTTTTTCCGGTTATGCGATATATTCTACTACCACCATAAGCATCGGAATGTCGACGATTGGAGTGTATGAATTAGCGCGTTACACTCATACGAGAGAATAAGCATAGAGGGGAATCGCTTTTGTTAAACACTTACTACTACATAATGCGACGAGTTGTATGCATTTGGGTCCGGGTTAGTGGTGGTACGCGACCTCTGCATGCACTGCAAGCCTTTCCATGTTCAGTTAATACTATCCCCCTTTTGTCTGCTATCCAGTTCTGAGTCACCATACCGTGTGCTATCGAGTTGCAGACAGTCGGACGAAGCTTCTCACTGTGTCGTGCATTACTCAGATGAGTGCTTCCGATTGTCGACAGGTTAACTCCGAATGTCACACATTCTGTTTTAGCTCGGCAATTTGATCCAATTGAGAAACATCCAAATACTGGCTTTTCTTGCTTGCTCATTTTGGTCAATAGTAAATCGAGTTGATATATATCAAACGAAAAAAAGGTTTAAATTAAAGAAGGGAACAAAGTTTTGAGTTCTTTTCTTTGAGTTTAAAGAATTGTAACTTTGTTATTATAATTGAAAAAAGTTATTCGTACACAAGATATGAGGCTGAGATAGAAAAGTGAATTTGACGTTTAAAGAATGTAGAAGTTGAACTTAATTTGCAATGTTTGAGGTCGAAAGTGTTTTTTTCATTCGAAATGTTTGAACACGACAAACAAGTGACGACGTAAAATTGCTAAGTTATTGAAGAATATTTTTATGTGACAATTTGTGATGTCATTATGATAATTGTGAATACAAAGTTTTAGTAAACAAGAGGTATGAGAAAAAAAAAGAAGGAGCGAAGAACTGCACTAGTAAAAATGAAGGAAGTTTATACACGACACACAATGAATATGGAAGTTGGGTTAAAATATTTGCAGTCAGAGAAAGTAGTTTGAGAACACATTGTTGGCTCAATAAAGGATATTTTGTAAGAAAAATTGAGAGACGACGGGAGCGTCGGAAAATTGTCGGATTTACGAGTTTGCATAAATATTGGGGGTGTTTTATGTTTTAAGAAGTTTTAGCTGTTGGAATAAAGCAAGATGTTCTAAAGATCGTTAGAAGTTGTACATTTAAGGTTTAAAACTACTTTGGGTATCGTACAAAAATCACCGACAGAATGTATTAACATAATTTTGAATAATAACTTGAACTGATTTATCTTCCAGCAAATGAATTGAAAGACACCTACAGTATGCTAATTTACACAATTTTATTAAGATAATCGACAATGAAAAGTATAAAAAATAATAGAAATGATTCAGTGCAACGAGAAAATTTTTAATTGCAACAAAATAATAGTTTACACAAATATTTTATAAAATTCTGCACAGTTGAAAATTTCAGATGTGAAGCAAAAATTGTTAGGTGTAATGGATTTTGGGTGTGAAAATTCAATAACGGATTAATCTGTACTCATAATTCGGTGTGATCTGTCACTTAAGTGTTAATATGCATATGAACACACATTCATATATATAATAGTGTGAATGCACAAAGCAACTTTCTCGGGTGTAATTTTTACACAGCTCGGTGTGAAAATCATACTTCTGCGCATGAATCAAAATTGGTCAAAATCAAATGCTCGTTACTTGTGATGGTAGCATACATTTATTTAAATGGATATTTATATTTTATGTTATTTGTTGTGTTAAATATTTTACTTAATATTTACCTCTTAATACGCGACAGAATTACGTTTTTACGTGTTTAAAATCATTAAGAGGTTATGATATTTTGTTTAAGTTTATGTTATCACCCCTAAGGAGTTACATAGTCACACTTCATATTTGTAAATCACAAATCACACTATATTATTTACACCAAAACTCCATTTTTAATAATAATAATAAAAGAGTGTAGGTGTGGCCCCTAAGAGAGGAGCCCGAGCAGCTAGACCTTCGTCCATTGTACTCCCCACCCGCCCAAAAACTAGGGCCAGACTGGCTGACAGCAAAGTTGACAGCGAGCCTGTAAGCTAGTTCCAGGGGACCCTAGTTCAG
>JABFPJ010005994.1:0-11474 GCA_022817425.1 Gryon sp. ZL-2020
GCAAAATTAAGAACCAAAAAAAAAACAAAAAACTTGTTTCATAAATAATTTTGGTTTTTCAGAAAACAAAATTTAAATTAATTTTTAAAAAATTAATTTAATTAATTAAAAAAAACTTGTCTCGTAAATTATTTTGGTTTTTCGAAAAAAAATTTAAATTAAATTAAACTTTTTTAAAATTTAAAAACCAAAAAAAAAAAAAAAAACAAAAAATAACCTGTCTCGTCTCTCGCTGTGCTATGTCTAAAATAACAGAACTATATTTTTCTGAATAAATTATACAATTGTGTTTAGTACAAACAGAATGTTTCAGAATTAACATAATGCGATATTTGTGCGTTAAAAAACTCTTCATTTAAATAATAACTTTAAAATTTTTTTAAATTCCTTATATCTCATATGCATTTCATTAGAATTTATTTCAGATAAACTCTGAAGGCGCGAAAATTTCATCATTCAAAATACTAATTACATTTAAGTATCTATAGAGTGATTTTGAAACAGTTCGTATGTACAAAAAAACGGTCATTATTCTAAATTTAGACACAAGAAGAATCATCTATTTAAATGCATCGAAATTACCAAATTGTTTGATTAATATGAAGTTAGTCTTTGTTTTTGAATTTATGCCAAAATTTTGCGAAATAATATATATATATATATAAAAAAACAAAATCGCTTCAGTGACTTAAGCAACATTGCCCAGCGCAAATGGGTGATCGACTTGTAATGTTAGTGTGTAAGTTTACAGAGAAATAAAAAAAAATAAAACAAGTCACTTCTAATTATAAATAATAAATATATAAAAAAACCAAAGTCGAACGAAGTATATCAAATATCAAAATGAAATAAAATCAACTATTGATAACGTTATGTAAAAAAAAATAAATAAATTATTACAAATATTATTATTGTTATTTCTTCGATTGTAGATAATACGAAGCGAACGTATATTGATGAATAAAATTCGCTTTAAATTCATGCACTCGCGACTAAAATTAAGGTTCTAACGTATTGAATTAACACGTGTGTGAATGCAGGATTAGACAGTGTTTGTTAATCAAAGTAAAATAATTCAATTATAATTATTAAGTCAAATAAACAAATTAAACAAGCATTCATGATTCTAGAAATCAAGTTGAGAACCACTGCATTTGTCTTGCGTGACAGTGGTTCTCAACCAGCACCCCACTTTTCTGTACAATTTATATTTACATTAGTATCACTTTTGTTCTTTTAAGTAAACAATTTCAATTTGTGGTTGAGAACCACTGCGCACAGCACAAATTTGGTTTTTTTCACAAAATTTTCATTGTAAAATTAAGTTATTCTACTGAATAACTGAATTCTTGTTTCATAACCACAAGTTGAGAACCACTGCACTGTCATAAATTTATTGCGGCGTTGTTTGCAAATACACAGTGGTTCTCAACCTGAAACCACTTTTCCGTACAATTTATATGTACAGTAACAATACTAATTGTTTCAATGATGCAAGTTGAGAACCACTGCATTGCCATGCAAAATTTATTACGGCGTTGTTTGCAAATACGCAGTGGTTCTCAACGAAAAGTTACTTTTCTGTGCGATTTATATTTACACTAATATCACTTTTGGTTATAAACATTAATTGTGGTTCTTTGAATAAACAATTTCAATTTGTGGTTGAGAACCACTGCTTGCACCACAAAATTAGATTTTCACTGTAAAATTGAGTTATTCTACTGAATAAATGCAACATTTCAGACATTTAAAACAAGGAGAAAAGGCTTTCTCGTAAGAAAGGAAACAAGTTTTACAAATGTGACGAAAACGTACTTATAAGCAGTTGAAATTGCGTTTTAGAAAGATTGTCCTGTTTTGACATTGTGCGACGTTGAATATTGTATTAATTTTATTATTTATTATTACATTATACATTATATATAGCAAATGCAAATATTATTTTTTGTTATTCGTGCATAAACAGTAAAATCAGCATTGCGAATTTCGTCTTTGAACGCAAAATAAAGTCAAAGAAAAATGAGTGTAAATAATAACTGCACTTAAAAAGTACTTGCTGCCTTGATAATTATACTAAATCTCGCAATAACCATGATCATTCAGATGTGTTTACTGATGCATTAAGATGCAACGTTCATTAACCAGTAATTATGTATCCATGTGAAAAATCAAAATAAAAAAAAAAGAAAAAACTCATGTCGCATATGTGTTTCATTCGGGTTCTTAACATTGTGTCTTTGCATGTGTTTATCATATATAAGACTTTCATAAGGCATGGATGTGATACACATGGATATCATGTGATTTTTTACATGGATATCAAAGATTACCGACATTTTGTGTTATGATTATGAATATATAATAAATTAATTTTTATTTAATGCTTTACGTAACTAGGGAGAAAAGTGACCGATTATAGACGAGTGTAGAATCTACATGAATCCAATCGGCAATTTTTTCGCAGATATGGATGATATTTTTTCTTACAAGTGTATCGAGAAGGTCTTTTCTTTTCTAAAAAGCGGGATGAAAGTGGCATCTTATCTCCCGAGGGAGGAAAAGTTACGTTCTATCCCTAGGGAGAAAATTTAATTCTAATTACTTTTCCGCGAGTAAAGAGAAAAGTTACCGTTTATAAAAATTTATAAAAACGTAAATAGACGAGTATGAAAAGATCCGTTTTTTCTCGTAAAGTGGGATGAAAGTAGCACTTTATATCCCGAGTGAGAAAAAGTATCGTTCTATCCCTAGAGAGGAAATATAACTTTTCCCGTCTAGTACCATTGGGAAAAGTAACGACGTTTTCCATTAATGGAAAAATTGACCTTTTTCCTCACTCGTAACTACATCACTCGTGGAAAAATAGTTCACTTTTCTCACTAGTGAAAAAATAAGTCACTTTTCCCACTAGTGGAGAAAATCATTACTTTTTCTACCACCAATGGGCAATGTATTTTTTACTTGTGATGGCGCTTTTCTCACTGTCACTCGTTAAATAATATACTACTCTATCCCTACTTTCCATCCCTAGGGAGGAAAAGTACTTTCCTCCCTAGGATGAAAAAGAAGAAGGTACTTTTCTTTCCTAGGGAGGAAAAGGTGTTCAACTCACTTTTTAGAGAAGGAAAGTAGGCAGGAAAAGTACTTTCCTCCCTAGGATGGAAAAAAGGAAATTACTTTTCCTCCCTAGGGAAGAAAAGGTACCTTTAACCGATTTTTGCGGGAGGAAAAGATAAATTTTCGACGCACGTATAAGAAAAAAAATCTTCAAACAAAATTTTTTTTCAAATCTTCAAATTTGTTTATGTTGCTGATATAAGAAACTACGCAATAAATGATTTTGCTTTAATTAAACGTTATCCTTGCAGTTTCGTTAACATTATATAAACGGCGCCGATAATCTTTATTCATGGACATCGCGGTAATTTTTGGCAACTCATGATTCCGGGGTTATGATAAGTACCGATAACATTCATTAGAATTGTGCGGTTTACGATGAACAAAATTGTTATAGCAAGTATGTCGACGTTATTATGTCACCGAGTCTCGTTATCGCTCGTTTTCCGACTTTTCATTCCTCTCCTACATCCTCATAACCTACAACGCCACGGGTTCAATTTTGCACGCTGACACCTTTACATCCATGTTTGTTCGTTCTAATCAAAGTCTGTCCTTACGTCCAATCAGGACTATTTCTTTTTGCCCTAAGTGTACTTGCAAACTTTTTTTTTTTTTTTTTTTTTTTTTTTTTTTTTTGGACAAAACAAATGAGGCAGAAGTCGATACATACACAAGCGAAGAAAGTTTGACGAAATAAAAAGGAATTCCATTTGTCGAGCGACGAACTTGCTTCTTTTTTTATAAACCACTTGTCCTAGATTCTGAAGAGCATTTGAAAATCGATGGGTTGTTCTGTGCCAGTCATTGTTTAAGATGAACAAAATTTGTATTTAAATTTGCATTTACGACTCTTTATGTCAATACGGCGAAACCATTTTACTAACACTCTTCCACGTCAATTGATCATTTTCGAAACTTTTAAGTATGATTATTGTTGTTGTTCAAGTTTTTAGACAACTAATAGTTTAGACTACTTTCTTTTTTAAATAAAAAAATGGTTAAAATTATTTGTTTAACAATTTATTTAACGGAAAACCTGTGAAATAAAAATTAATTATTACTTTTTTTATTTATTAATAAAAATAATCAGAAAAACCTAAGAAAAAGGATCATATATGGTCCATATATAGTTTATATATTGACTATATATTAATTTTAATAAATCGCATATTGTTCATATATTGTTTATATATTGATTATGTATGGCAATATATTAACCATATATATATACATGTATATTTTCCATATATGGTAAATATATAATCAATATATGATCGATATATGATACATATATGATCCATATATGATCCATATATGATCCATATATGATCAATATATGATTTCTTAAATAATTTCTTAAATAATATATGGTTATTAAATGTTTCATATATGAACAATATATGATCTTTTTTACTAAAAACATGATATTCAAAATAGAACTTTTTGGTAGAAAAAGTAATGACCATAACATACGACGTATGACCGTATTAAGGCTATACTACTGAAATTCGTGGAACGTAAAACGCTGACGCTGACAAGAATTTAAAAAGAAATAAAAAGTTTGAGACAAAAAAGAAAGAGAAAAGACAAAAAAAGTATAAGAACGATCAATTTGTATTGTAATAAAAAGTCGGAAAATGAAAAACAAAAAAGAAATAAATAAAATGTAACGTGCTTTTACTGTTTTGCCATGTCAGCTTTCATTAATGCTTCGTTTTATAATACTTTTGACACTTTTATTATTTTTTTTATTTTTTTTTTTTTTTTTTTTCTGCATTAAAATCAGAACACCTAGTGTATATAGTTATGAACATCTATTGAAATTGTTACCTTTCATACATCCAGGAAACCTATCGACAATCGCTTGGTTCATATCACTAGGGGATATCCAATTGCCTAAACTGCCTTTAACACCGGGCCGAGGTGTAGGAATTGTTTCACTTTTATGATTTGTACTGATAAATGTTCGGCTTTCCACTCGAGCAACATCTGCTGGATTTGTTCTTGCCCACCAACTAAAAATAATCCATTTTTGTTCAACAAATGCCTCATATTTTCAGCTTTGGTCTCAATTTTGTTTATTATATTGTTTTTAAATTCTTTTATTTATAATTTAAAGAAAAAATATTACCAGTTATTGTATTTAGGAAGTCGTTCAATGGTACCCTGGCGTTCAAGCAGTTCCAGCAATTCCGCACATTCGTCATCGCTTCCGTTGCAGATGTAAACGTTATCCGGCTGGCACAATTTGACACATTCTTCAATGTACGAGCGTACTTTCGGCGATAGAGATCCATTAAAATTACCAATTATTGGTTTATCCGCGATGTGATTTTGCGCCTGAACTTTTGCATCGATAGACATACTCGCATGGCTGATCATGAAATCTGCCACTCTGAAAATATATTTAACATTGCGTTATTTCCCGTACAGAACGTAAACTTCTTTAAACATCAAATTGACGTTTGGTGAACATTCAAAACGTTTATCATTTGTTTATTTGACGTTTTATAAGGTTAATTTTTTGGGTAAATTTTTCAAAACATTTTTTTGAAGTTTCTTAACACAGGATTTATTGATAAAGTTTTAAATGTATAATTTTACGTATTATTTTTTCTCAGAAATGTAGATATTAAATTTATAAGAGGTGTTTGACTTAACTTTTTTGTCAAAAAGTTTTTTTTCTAGTTGTGAATAATAAAGTTTTTCAAAATATTGATTTTAATGACGTATATTAAATAACATAACAAAACTTGTAGTCGATGGACTTTATCATCAATAATCCGTAGACATTACTAACATTATAGATAGTTGACATATTTGTCAACAATAATAACACTGTTTTCTATTAAATGGGTAACGATCTTTGAACTATTACTCGGCTCTTTACGAAACTGTGTTAAATCAATTTTTATTTCTCATTATTGTTTTATCGTTTGTTTGGTATTTCATACTAACAGATTTCAAAATAAATTTATAGACAAAATAATAAATTAATATGAAGTATTAATAAATAAATAAAAAAAACATATAGCATTTAGGTTTTATACAATTTGAATTTATCCTCATGATAAAAAAAATATAGTAAATATTTATATTTACTTTATATTTTTCAAATACATATGTAAAAACCTATGAACAAATATACACACAAATATACGCAAACATATATTTCGAATACAAACAATATGTTCAAAATATATTTTATATGTATAAAAAGCGGTATATATATTTTACTAAAGACGTTTTTTCCATAAGGACAAAATGTATGTTGAATATAAAATTATTAAATAAAATAAATATAAAACTATTTAAACTGGAAATTAATTAAGTCACTGCATTTAGATATTTTCTTTAAATTAGAATAAAGTAGACATCTTTAAGCAATTTATGTTTATTAATTATTCAACGTAATTTCAATGAACTGTTCTAAGTAAAAAACAGCGTCATAGAAATTTTAATTAATTAATATTTCAATTAATTTAACTCTATTTAATATGAAATTAAAGTAACAAATTTAATTTGAATAAGGTAAAAATAGCTCTTTATTAGAATGTCAAAAACATTTTATTATTCGATATTATCGGACCGAAATGTATCATTTTATACAGATTTAAAAGTATGATTGAAATACAATCCAAGAATTAAAAATAGAAAGATAATATTAAACCTTATTTAACATCTAACAAAATAAATGAAATATTTGGTTAAATGAATAATATTTTAATTCAGATTAATGTTGATTAATTATAAATGAGATTTGTATCCCTATGTGTATAAATGACAACTATTTATGTATATTCAAAAAATGTATATTTAAACTTAAAATTTTTCAAATTTTTCACAAATCTCCGAAGTTTTAAGAAATTAATTTGAATACGAATAAATATACTCTCAATACTTTAATTACAATTTTTAATAATTAAAATGAATGTTTTTTTACTTTAGCGAAAATTTAATTACTCCAATCAAACGGAACAGTTATTTTTTCTTTGAATATTTCAAAGTTTAAAAAATTTTAATCATTTCAAAGTCACCGAAAAGAGGAAATTCTTTAACATTAGAATATATTTAAGAACTTTCGACATTTTGCATTTCAATAAATTCTTAACATTTTTATCCTCCAAAAAATGCATCATTTCAAAATCTCCCCAAAAAATGTTTTGAAATCTCTTCTTTTAAACTTAAGTTTTGCCGATCATTTAAACGACATTAAGCAAACAGAAGATGTACTTTTCTTTGAGAGTATAATTTTCAAAAACCAACCTGGGATAAAGTGCTTCCACAGACGACGGCATTTTGATTCTCTGTCGATTCCTCGCGTTGTTGGTCCAAACTGCGTATTCAGCAGCTAATTGACAGTTGGTCCTTTTCAAAGCCAAAAGTCTATTAAGACTGCACTTAACGGTAATCCTGTTCCTGGCACGGTATAATTCCGCAAAAGTGCGTCGTGTGATAGCTGCTGTGGAGCACGTTTGTGTGACTCCTGTTGACAATTGCAGTAGACCTTTTTCTATCCATCGGATTGTTGGCATGGTGTTTGACGTTACGCGCACGACTATTTATACCGTCTCAAACGAAAAGCGTTCGGAAAAACTTGTGTGGTAGGGATGGTCTGAAGTGATTTAAGGAAAATTCAGTTGAATCGTGGGGCTGGGTTGGCTCGCAGAGACTCGTATTGTTTGAGGGTGTCGGTGGTGGGGAACAGTTGACACATGCCAAGGTTGATTGCTGAGATCTATTCGCAATAGAAACAAACAGAACACTGTCTTGTGTTGCACTTAGCGTCATTGACGCATCGTCACTGGTGAATTTCTGGTTTGGTCGCTCCGAAAAATGAAACAAACAAATGAAAGAAAGATAGAAAAAGGAATGCAAGCAATTACGACAGAGACAACAAGATCGCGCTCTTAATCACGGCCTGTTAATCGAGTTCGACACTGTTGGTCGCCCGGTTTTATATACACCGATACTCGTTTTATTTTGTCGACCGGCCGTCTTCCGCTATCTGCTACCAAACGCCTCGCACTGGCACTCTCTTATTTGTGACACTTAATGTCTACGCCAGAAACACGAGATACGACCGGCTTCGTAAACCGAGATAAATACCTTGTTTGTTTCGTCTTTTTTCTTCACGTTTTGTGTCTGTTGGGGAATTTTTTAAATATCATTAAACCGAGAAACTCGCTGGATTTTTTATCCTTTCATCAGAAGATGTTTTAATACAAATCATCTTTGACCAAAATTTCCACTGTTTCGTCAAATATCTTTTTTAATGCAAGGAAGGAAGATTTTTTTTGAATGTAAAGAATCCTTAAGTTAGACACTTGAAGAAGAAAAAATAGAAGAATATTGTTATTAGAGAAATAAACTTTTGTTTCTCATTAAAAATTGAAGTTAAATTTGAAGATGTAGTCAAATTCAATCTGCAAGAAATTCATTAGAACAATATGAATATTTTCATATTCAATATGAATACACATAAACAATATGAATATTTTCATATTCATATTGTCTTATACGAATAACTTCTTTCCATGTATGGATTGTAAGTAAGATGTATTTGCAATCCGTTGGGGTCGCGATTAAAATTATCTCGCTCGCAGTTCTGTCCTGACGTAAACATGATAAACTCATGATTTTCATTGTCTCAAAACACTCGAAATCGACATATATGTTATGTATATATGAATGTTTATAGATGGAACAACTGAAACTGTAAATTGAACCGCAAAAATTGTCCGCAACGGAGGAGGGAAGTTTAGCATAAAGGGTACTTTCTACAACTTTCACATTTGTAAGAGTAAAAGTGGGATGAATTTCGCTAGATATGATCGGTCTTCGATTACTGGCAAATATTGTTAATTCAATATTATCGATATAAATGTCTAAACAGTTACTTAGATCAGATTATAATCTGATCTAAGTAACTGTTTCTGAGAATTTGAAGATACATATTTTTGTAATATAATGAAAGAAGGATTGACAAGTTAAATAAGATGCATCACGCTGGTCATCATGAGATATACGAAAAACGATTGCATAGAATGATGATGGTGTTTTTACTTTAACTTAGATAATATATGTTCTCTTTAAATGCAATAGAAATGACATATAAAAAATGAACTGCCTTGCGAAAGTTCATTCATGAAAACAAAAAGATTAAAAATAAAATACTTCATATGTAGTCATTTTCATTGAATAATAAAGATAAATATAAATATTAATTACTTCAAAATATATATTGACTTTGTCTTTTTTAGCCAAGAGATAACGTTTATTGCTATTTATAAAAAGTATTGCATAAGAATCTTACATCTAATTATTGTGTATTTATTATTAAAAGATAAAGTAATATTTCTTTGAGTTTTCAAATTTCCAAATTTAAATGCTGATGAAAAGGCGTTAGAGAATAATGGCATATATTTGGTTTATTCGACAAAGTTAAGAAACTCAACTTTGCAGTAAGACATCAAAAAGTTTGTAATTATGCAAAAATAACTAATTAAAGAGTTAATAGTTATTTATTCAGAAATTAATGTCACGAATAAACTTCATTTACCAAAAGTTTATCTTGGACTTTTATCTAATACTCAAACAATTTCAACAGTACATTAATAATAATTCATTATTAAAATTTAAATCAACAAGTAAGTGGAAAATCAAATTTTGTTGCTGATTAAATTTAGTTTGAAGTAACAATGAAATAGTCGTTGTAAAATTTACATGTTATTGCATATATAATCTGCGGAGCGTCATATTACAATATGGTTATCAAAAGTTATTTTAAAAGTATTAAGTACTTCAATCAAATGATTATACATTACATACACTTTTAAGAGTTAATTAGGAAAATTCTATACACTTTATATATTTAAAATCTTTCGTTACTTTGAATAATTTTAAACAAGTTAGCAACGGTTTTAAAACTGAGATTCGTTTCTCAGTTTTCTGTCTACTTTTATTTTAATTAAACAATATTTTTTATTATAGTTTATTTTTTGCATATTTTTTTATAAAATTTGAATGCTGTTTTAAATATTTTTTATTTCCATTCAACATTATATTTTTATATGATTTTTATATGAAACTTCTTGTATGAACCATTTACTTCTAAAATAATATGTTATCAAAATATCTTACTTATTTGCACATTTTATTATATTTTCTAATGCCGTAAAAGTATTCTATGCAATTTGATTGGTAAGTAAATGAATCTTTTGTCATTCATATTTCCAAAATTATTTTAAATAACTAATATATTTATGAAAGTTCAACCAAAAAAAGTATTTCAACTCCAAAAATTGATCAATACTTTGCGAAAATATATATTTGATATAAAACAAGGAATTTTCCAATCAATGAATTTCAAGTGTCTGCCAAAAAATCATGATTAATGATATGATAAAATAATTTATTTATAACTTTAATGATGAACAAAAGTTAAGAAAGAAAGTAAACAGTTCTTATGAAAATTGCTTTTTAAGAAAATCAGAAATTGCGATAATACAAAAAATTAGATACAATTTGAATAAACAAGGTTTTTGCATTTTGTACTTTAAACTTTGCACTTTTAATATTGTCTATTTTTCACAAAATGAGTGAATTGTCAGTCAGTAATTATCATCATATTGTAAATTACATGTAAACTTAAATACATAAAAAAACAATTATCAATTTAATGAGCTACATGACAGTCGATATCATCAGAAATCATTTTTATATTTATCAAACAATTGTTTCACAGTAGAAGAACAAGTAAAACAAATTGTTAAAGAAATTAAGCAAACCAAAACCGCGATAAACTCCGAATTTACATTGCCCAATTTTTGCATAATCCATTCGAAGAGATGAAAAAATGCGCTGATTACAGCGATTCTTGTGAAATAAAATTTGTTCATATCAAAAATCGTAAAGTAGAGAATTTGCTCTCACGTGTTTATATTTTGTTAATTGGATTAAACGATAAACAGTTATGATAATAATGTCAAAGACGATAGATAAAGTATGAAAGAGTTCATCGAAATTCTCCGTTTTAAATGCAAATGTTTTTGTGCTATAAATAGATAATTATTATACAAATTATAAAATTTTAAACAAATACTTTTTGCTTTCATTGTATACAAAACATTTAATTTCTATATTAATTTAATTTTATGATACAATTTGTTCAACCCTAGTAGAAATGGAATCGGGCATGCCATGTTTCAGATGTGGCCCTGATGGAGTTTGCCTGAGTAATACCAGATTAATAGTGGGCTGATTGGAGACGGATTGGGGCCAAAATAGCATTTCGTGAGACATTATTTGTTTTTTTTTTTTTTTTTTTTTTAAATGGCCGCCCTGTAAGA
>JABFPJ010005995.1:0-11473 GCA_022817425.1 Gryon sp. ZL-2020
AATGTACATCATTTTAAAAATTGGTCGTTATTTTCTCGAAATAACGATCGTTCAACGATCGTTCAATGACTAATCATTGAACAATCGTAGAACGATCGTTTAACTCCATTTCGATTTTCACTCGGGAACGGCGCGAGCAGTAACTACAGCTGAGCATCAGAACTGTCTGCTCAGCTGTCATTACTATCTTGCGTGGTACGAACTGCTGCAGTTCGCTTGCTAAGTAGCTCAGCAGTCAGAGCTACGCGGTATGATTGTGTGTTATGCCAAGATAGCACTGTCTCTTGCATTATAGGTAAAAACGCGTAGCATAGCGATAGTAACTGAGCCAGTCAGTGTTCAGTGCTATCTTCTTCTTTTAGTGTACTAATGTTGGGTCGACCTTGTTATACAACGTCGTATTCCAACGTAGGTATGACCTTAAAATGACATCTTCATAACTTTAGGAATTGCTATGATAATTTACTAACGTTATTCTGACAAAGTAGTAACGGTGATATTTGACGTTGAATGACGACGTCGTTACAACTTTAAAAAATGAGTTTCCTAGTATTTGTACGACATCTGTTTCCAACACTTTGATAATTGATTGTTTAAAAATAATATAAATAAGCAACGAATGAAAATAAATGTTTATTACGTATCATTTATTATTAATGATCGTTTTCATAAACATTAGAAGTAGACCCTATAGGAAATTACCAAATTTAACATACGGTCCAGAATAGGCTTGATACTGGTAAGACATTCTGCCAGTAGACCAGTACTGTGCTAGACTTGGGCCAGTTGTTCGTTTCTCATTGGGGACCGTTGTATAATGACGTCGGAAAACAACAGCGAGAATACCTTTGAAATATGTCAAAGTTATATGAGCTATTAAGACATTAACTGTATATATCAAAGACTGGTATAGTGGATAAGGCTGCGGACTGTCACTTCGGAGGCGCTGGTTCAAATCTCGGAGAAGAATCTTACAGCTTTATCACGAAACACAATTTTCAGGATTAAGTATAATTAGAAAATGTATACATAACGTCAGAAAACAAGAAAAAAAAATATATATATTATTTTTTTTTATAAAAATGCAAGGTAAGAATTTCGTTGGCACACGATGTAAAAACAACGTTGGTTACCGACTTTGGATCAACGTTGATAACTAACGTTGGTTCAACACTGTTTAACAAGTTTGAATTGACTATGTTAACCAACCGTCTGCCGGGTGTTACATTATGATGTTTATTCTAACTTGTTCTAACATTGTTAACCAACCTTGTTCTAACTTTAAACGATGTTGTTCCGACGTTTTTCCGACTATATTTTGCTCAGTGGGATAAATTACCAAGATGATTTTATTTTTATTTAGTGCAGTGGTTGAATTAGTTAATTTTTTGCAGTAGAATATTCAGTCAGTTTATTCAGTCTAGTCTGTAATAATTAATAAATAATTAATTAAGAATTAATAAATTCATAATTCAATTACCGCAAAATTCCAAATTCTGTTAACATTGTCATATTTTTTTAAATTTAAATTTTGAAATTCACTTCAATTTATTTATAATTAGTATTTAAAGTATTATACTTAATAACATTTTATTACTGAATTTAGAAGAAATTAGTGATAAATCAGTATTATAAAGTGATAATAGATTTGTTCACGAGTTCATTAAAAGTGTGTACAAAACTGAGAATATCTCTCATAATTGGCAGAAAAATATTTTTGATTATTAATATTCTGATTATTTATTTATTCAAAAAATTCCAAATTTCGTGTTTCTGTGATAAAAAAATCATTCAAAAAGTTGACAAATAAATTACACTAATATACTTAAGAAATGAAACTTTTTTTCACGGATTATTCTGCACTATTGATGATATTCATGTTATTCGTATATCTTATTTCGTTTATCACAGACGCAGAAAATATAACAAGAGAACTGCGATTTCCCTCGGCAATAAATATAATTTTGATTATTCGATAACTATTCAATACAATTCTAGAAATTCGCATTTTTATATTTAAATTCATGTTTTCTTAATAAATAACATAAAAAAATTCATATTCTTAAAAAAATGTATATTCCTAATGAAATTTGTTTTTAAAAAAATATTAAAAAATTGTATTTTTCTCCCCAGAAAATTGACATTATTTTTTGCAATTTCAAAGGTGTAATTTTTAAATGATATATCGAGTAAAAAAGATATTTGAAATTAAAAAAATGAATTAACGAGCGTTATCTACATGTGAAAAATTTTCAACAAGAGTTTCTACCGCTCTGTACGTGGCTTTCGCATCGTCTTTGAGCTGCGTGGCTTAACTCTGCTCTCGAAAACTTCCTCATAAAGTACATTTTATCTATCGTAAATCGATGGCCAGCGGCCCGGTTCTCCGTAGTAGAGGTCATATAACGTGGCTCAATTAATGCTGAACGGATGGCCTGATTTATTTCCTAACTTCTCTTGTGAACATCGCGATAATATAGGCCATGTTAGCTGATGGACAAAGACATTTAAGTTCATATTTTATTTATTCATTTACAATCAATTTTAACACTTTCAGAAAATCAATGGATAGATTTTATAATCGAATTATTTCACAAACGTAATTTATATGATCATTTAAGTAACATTTAAGACGAAAGTTTAACTAACTTTGTTTATTTTTAATTTTTACTGGAAATTAATAGATTACAATGTTGAGGTTATGTTTAGTAGTTAAATTTGAGTAGAGGAAAGTTCAATCAAACTTCTATTTGAGAATAGAAGAAACATTTTGACCGATTCCTTCGTTCTTTTAAATCAATACCAAATTTAGTATATCGATCGGACTATAATTTGATTTGCTCTCTTAGTTGGAAACTGGTCGTAAATTAACAAAGCTTAAGTCTGGATCTGATCGGATCCGAAACTGCTACATTAGTCAGACTCGATAACAGTCACATGATGAAATTAGTCTTTGTATGGAGAAAACGATATAGACAATGCACATTGTAATAATATTCGAGAAATTCAATTCAATTAATTCAATCATTATGCGTATACAAGCTGTCCCATTTTGAAATGCAAATAAGTTGTCACAATTCAAAAAAACAAGATCTGTGACGGGAAAGCAGTTACAGTGAAAACTTATATTTCAATTTAGAAACGAGTAAAATATTCATATTGTTTTATATTAACGTAACTATATTATTGTAAATGCGATCATATCAAATTTAAGACACGGGAAAAAATAAAACAGTTGTACATTCAGTTGGACTTATTATATTCAGTCTACTAGACTGAATGTAGTACGTCTTTCTAGCAGATTTTAACATATTTTACTATATTATATATTTAAAGTTAAAGCGACCCCCTTAGGTATCTTGCATGATTGACTTCAGCGCCATAGTGGCAAAAATGTTCACTACGTGATGAAATAAAAACGTATATTTTCAAAATTCTATTTCAATTTTCATAGTGATGAATAAATTAAAAAATTATAATTGAACTCTGAATGGTTTACTTTAAAAAATATTAAAAATATTACATTTTTATATTTTTAATTTTGCTATAATTAAATTTTAAGATATGACATGTTACATAACACAGTGTTTATTTTGTCTACTATGACGGTAAGCGTCATAGTAGAAACTATGACGTACACAGTTTAGTAACTATGTACTAAACTTATATTGGTTTAGTGATCGAGATACTTATCGATGATCGATAACTGTGTAGTGTTTCGAAGGAAATTAACATAGCATCAATCAGAGTCATGTAATAACATTATTCAACTTTATGTTTCAAGTTAGAACTATAACTTCAAAATACAAGTAATGTCAACTATGTAAGCTTCCATTATAAATAATGGTTCATGAAATTACTTTTTCAAGACTACTTTATTTTTCATGTATGCTTTAGTGAAAGTTAAAAAAATGTACTTGGCCAGAGACACTATTTTTTTCCAATTAATATACTTTTCATCACTCGGGAAGGGAAAATAGTATATTTTGTACCAAGGGAGATAAAAGCGTTATTTCTTTCTCTCGAGTATTTTGTCGAGAGTAAATTGCATTTACGGCATCGCGTGACGTAATGATCTTTCCCTCCTAGGAAGTTTTCGAAAGCAGACATTATTTTCTCCCTCGTAACGAAAAATATTGTACTGTTATTTGAACTATTTTTCGAATGGACCAAACATATATCACAAACATTTTATATTACATATATTACAATAATGATAATAACATAAAACCTTCATAATTACAATTACTGATTTTAAGCGCATATTTAGCATGACAATAAAACCGAAGCTCTTAAAAACATAAAGCAATCGCGGGCTTTAAGGTAAGAAGGATTTTGCAAGGTAAGAAGGTTTGTGTTGTGTAATTATGTTAACCTCGGTGCCGAATGAAATAACGCGCAGTGAGTGCACTGAGAAGGGTCAGGTGGGCACATATATACAATTGTAACACTCGAGAGAGGATTTCAGAGAAGAGCGATTCACGTTTCTGAAAGCAACGTTACATTGCTCGAGCGATATGACAAGCGACGTCACGTTTTGGGCAAACGATGCGCGTGGCACAGTTGGGGAGCCCCGTTTAGCACGGCTCAGCTACGTGCTTTCTGCGCGCTACCTCCGACGACGTCAACATCGTTGTCCTCTATTTCCTTTCGTATCGTTGTACGCTTGGACACAGACCCCCAGGCTGCCAGCACGAAGACGCTTTTCAAGAGCACGATTTGCGCTCGAACACGACTTCGTCGTTTTTTTTCTCTGCCTTCTTATTTCTCTCTCCTTTTATCTCTCTCTTCGATTCCAGACGCGAATAAGTTAATGTGTTTTGTTCCTAAGTAAATGTATCTGGATCACGCATCAGTTGCATAATTATTAATTGTGTAATATTTGTGTGCCTTAAATATATATATTTAAACTATAGCTGGATATGAATGCTTAATTTCATCTTCAAGTTGTAAAGATAAAGTATTTTTGTAGGTTTGGCGCATAGTTGACTTCAACGGCATAGTGGCAAAAATAAAAACTACGTTATTTAACATTTTATATCTTTATTTAAAATTTATTTATGGTAAAATGAAAAATAAATAATTCTAATATTTTTTGTATTTTTGAAATAATTTGTCCAGAGATTAATTCGAGTTTTTTTTATTTATTTATTGCTATAAAAAAAGGCAATAGAATATCCCAAAAATACGTTTTTGTTATATGAACTAGTAACATATTTTCGTTACTATAGCGCTGCAGTCAACTATGCAGAAGGATTAGGTTTTTTACAAGATTTATATAATTAACCAGTCGATAATAAGTTTGAAAAATATCAGATCAATCGCAGAAATTATATTAAACCCAAGATAAATATTATTTACTAATTAAATGCAACAATAATTGTACAAAATTAAAAAATGTGAAACAATAAATAAAGGTCGAAAGTAGAAAAAAAATAGAAGAAGTATTCAGAAATCCAGAAAAAAGTAGTAAGCTTAACAAACATAGTAGTCATGGAGTTTCAATTTCCCTGTTAGAATTACAAATTTACAGAAAACGTTGTAAAACAGGTTAATAAAACAGCGGGTATCAAATAGCCTCTCCATGCAGTAAAAATTGTGGATATTTGAGTGGCTCCTACAGTGTTTCTATCGCATAATTGAGCGTACGGTAAACGTAGATAATTCACACGAGAATATGTATAGTGCGTGCATTGGTCATCTTGTTAAGGTATTATCTTCACAGTATTCCTCAAGAGATCGGACATTTCGCTATAGCATGGCTTACAGTTCTAGCGCTGATCAGACAGTAAAACTGCTGGTCTGTAATTGACGTAACCATTGACGTTGACGTTCACGCAATGACTTTTCTATGCTTCTCACTACATTACTAAGCCAAATTAACATTTCACAAAAAAATCACGCAACCAGAAAACAAGTATGTATCAAATTGATTTCAATCATTAAGTGATGATCGACAGTTTAATCACGTGACAGTTATAATTATTAATGATCAACGTAAGGCGATTTTCATGCAAGATATCTTGACATGAATCATTTGTAAAATTGATTTTGAAATAATTACATAGCAGGTGAGTTAATTGTTTCAGTTATTTCGCTAGACAGAATGTCAAGAAATAGAAAGGTATTAGATGAATACTTGAAAAATAGATATAGAGATAGAAGTAGAGGCGGGAAAAATGAGATTAAATTAAAAAAATGTTGTTGAGTATATATTATTTTGCACTGCAAAAATCTGATTTAGCGAACAAGTCTTTTAAATTTCTAAAAAAATATTTTTTTATTTAATAAAATGTTTTTCATTCAATTTGTGTAATGTTATGATTTTGTCTTTATTACTAAATTTATGTTTATAAGGTCGTGTTTTGATTTTGTTTTGGAACAATTCTAAACTTTATTTTACTAAAATTAAGTTCAGAATTGTATTTAGATTTTATTCTAAATTCATTCTTTAAACTAGAGATTTCTTATTTTGTTTGTGTTAAGTTTTCGTTTCTTAATGTTTTGATTTTTTATCACTTTCAATTGAAAGTATATTTGAAAGTGGTGAGTGATGATTTTAAACGAAAAAAAGAAAACAAGAAAAAGAGTCTATTTTCTATAAAATGCATGTCACTTTTTACATAAAGAATGTCTGTAAACGCATGCACGTCTTTATGCAGAACGTTCCAATTCCCACGCGGTGCACGTAGATATATGTGCTACAGTGAGTATCGCTCGCGCTGACTCTCATCGTGTGTATGTATGCATACTTGGTCGTATGCACCTTCAGCCTCAGTATAACCGTATTTACGGTCACGATGCTATCAGTAACTGCAACTAGTCGGAATCGCAAGGGGTTCCTAATCCGGAAGAGCCGATCTCTCGACGATCGTGACCATTGAGCTCGTTCTTCTTCTCATTCCTCCTCCACCATCTCCTTCTCTCGCGTCTTTTCTCGTTTGTCTTAAACTTAAACGTAGATTTTACACTTTTACGTGTAAATTCATTCTTGTTTAAATAATAATAATACGACCATAAAATTATTTTACAAAATTGATTAATCTCTACATTTAAAAAGTGACAATTAACTTTTAAGAGATTAATATTCTCTTTTTCAAAACGTTAAGTAGAATAATATATTAATACAAAAAAATTGACACAAATTATTTGTTTCACTTTAAACAAACCCGGTTTTTCAAGATTTCAATCTATGAACTTACGTATTGAGTGTATAAAATATTAAATTATTTAAATAAATATTAGGAAGAGATATAGAATAGAAATAAAATCAGAAATATTAGAAATTATTAGAAATTGAGTACTTAAATATTAATTTATTTTGCTTCTCATAAGTGAAAATTTTCAATTTTTTTAAAAGTAAAAAAATTATTCACTCAATAAATAAATAATAAGTAAAATGGAAAATACAAATAAGAAATTAAAGAAAATAAAAATAATAAAAAGGACCGAGCAAGTTGGTTAGGTGGCTATGTCACCGAGCTTGCATTCGGGAGGCGCGGGTTCGATTACCGTTGCCAGCCATCCCAACCACAGTTTTCATGGTTTCTTTGGTATAAAATAAAGGTGAATACCGGGATGGACGGGGGAAAGTCGACCCATGACTCGCAGGGGAGGTCTCTATATAGGCGCAAGGCCTGCAGATAGAGTAACTTAAAAAAAAATAATAAAAAGTAAAATTTTCACTTATTCAAATTTACAGAGTATACACTGAGGGAAATTTGATAGGAATATTTACTAATTTTTTATGAATTTTTGCTAAAGAATGTAGTAATCTGAGAACATATTGAAAAGAGGAGCAAATTTTACTGCTATACGTAGTAAAATTTGATATGTAAGTAGCACATTAGAATAATATTTATTTCAAAATTGCTACTTTAATATCAATTTTTACTTCGTATACATAGTAAAAATTGGTATAATACGCAGTAAAATTTGCGTCTTTTTATATAATAATATGTTCTCAGATTACAACGTTCTTTAGTAAAAATTCCTCTCAAATTTCCCTGAGTGTATAATAATAGTTACCCACACGATCAAAAATATATTTTCAAAATATATATAAAATATGGCATATATTTTTTATATATTATTTATAAAATATATTTGTAAAAATATATTTCAAATATATTAAAAATATATAGAATATATATTTTGTATACGTAAAACGGCAAGAAATTATATATTTCAAATATATTTTGAGAAATATATTTTCATCCCTGTGCGTACATATTTCTATTAATTAAAAACGGAAAAAAATAGTTTCATTTTTATATTTTATTTTATTGAGTTCAGTGTAATGAGAAGGCAAAAAACAACTAAAATGAAAGAGTAGGATAAACATATGAATAAATAAAAATATTTTCAATGGCTATTGGTCAAGAAACTCGCACAAATGTTATCACTTGTTTAATCATAAATCTGATAATATATGCTGACAGAATACTCCTAGAAGTGATTCTAATGGCTAATAATAAATTATGGACAATGTATACAAGAATTGGAAATCTTGCCGATTCACATGAAATTTGATTTGTGGCGGAATTATAACAAAAGTTGTATTTATTTTTTGTTTAAAATAATAGATTTGAATATAAAGGTTTAAAGGATTCGAAATACATGTATAATTGAAGAACTCAAACGTAAAATGTTCTAACATTAGAAATATCGAGATCTAAGAAAATTATTGATTTCGTGTTGCACAAATCAGATTATATGGAATTGATACCGAGTAATAGTGAATTGGTTATCAAGTTATTATTATATTATGCATCAATCACATATTATCCGCGTCTCTAAATCATTTTTATAGTCTTCACTTAATCATTTCTACTTTGGAAAGATTATTTTTTCCTATATAATTATATATATAGTGAAATGTAATTTTATAGTCAAATTGATAAAATAAATTGATAAAAGCCAGTACTAAATACTTTGTATGTGTTTATCATATACTTGAAATAATATTTTACCAATTCATTTCTGTCCATTATTTGTTCAATTACTATATTATTTATAAAGTATTATATATTATTTTAAATTCGCAATAAAATAAAATATTTTTTTAATAATTAATATCATTGAATTCTCAGTTAAAATGTATAATGATTTAACATCTATAATTACTTCATTAACATCTATATTTTTTTAACATCTATATTTAACATCTATAATTAATAAATACATCTATAATTTTACTTCAGATCGAAAACTTTAAATCTTAATTTTTTTTAATTGCAATAAAAATGAGATTCAAAAGCAGCTATAAGAGTACTATTTAGGAAATTACTGATTGTAATTATTCTTACAACAAATTAATTTATTCTTATTTTATGTAAATCCTCATAACATGCATATCTTCACTAGAAACCTTATTTAATGCAAAAGTATGCTCCTTAATTTGGGATGAATATCACAGCTAGTGTGAATATTTCAATATTTGTCAAACAAAGACAGAACATAAATTGAGGTATGTTTTTGGCATAAAACAAGTCAATGAAATGTAAAAAAAAGAAAAACCCTCGTTTTGCAGCGGAATTTCAATATCTGCTCGACTGCTCTTTGTAGATGATATATGAGTATATTTTACGAGTCCGACTATCATGATGAACATTGGTAATGGTACATTGATATTTGGCTTTTGTTCGATGAAGAAAAAATTCGTGCTAAGATGAAAAAGACGAATCAAGAGGGAAAGAGAAAGAGCCTCGCGGCTCGCTGGAGTTTCGCCAAATAATATAGCATGCACCAGCACCCTATATCCGCGAGACGGAACGGAGAGAGAGAAGGCCCGGTGTGTGCCTTCATCGTTATAACTTTCTGCCATATTCGTATCGCCCACCACGAGACTTTTATATTTATTACAAAAATATAAGCGCAGATTGCGACAGCCCGATATGCTACATATAGCAATGCATACATCAAACGCGCGTGCTTTCTGTCATGTCCTGCGCCTACATTGCTCAGCTACCGCGTATCTCAACAGATACGCCTCTCATTTTGCTCTTCATGCTTGTCTTTTTTTCCATGTGCACATTTATCTACCGCTTGTATTTTGGATACTTGATAATAAAAATGCAATATCTGTTTGTCGTATCATACGCGACGATTTATGCAATTGAATATCATCGAGAATGCTGGGAATGTGTTCTTAGCAGAGCAATGATGTGGTAAATTGATGATTAATTGAGTAACGCTGCTTGAGTAAAATCACATAAAAGTTATGTTCACAAAAATCATTATACTAGATAGTTAAATAAGGAGAAAATCTATTTTCTGTTATTTTTACGTCAGTTGAGAAAAGGCTACTTGAACACTCTTAATAATGTTAATTCTACAACAAAAATATTGTCTTCATAGTGCGATTTTTTGATCTTCTGATCTTGCAATCAGAACCCGCCTGACATACGCAGATTATTTTTTCAAACATAATTAACACATATAATGTGCGCAAACTTAACCTCAAACAGGTTAAGTTCGTCTGCATTTAATTTGTATGTAAATTGATTTTCCTTTTGTCACATGAGAAACAAACGCAAAATTATTTTCTTTCTATCATATGCGGATTCCTTTCGTAACAAGCAGCTATTACATAGTAAGGTAATAATTATTCGAATTATTACCTTACTATGTATAGCAATAATTTGAATAATTATTGTTTTTTATAATTAATTTTTATAATTATTGTTAATATTTTGATTTGTATTAATATTGTGAAAATTACAAAAGAAATTGTGTATCAGTACTTTACTATCTGCAATAGTAATTTTTGAGAAAATAATTTTCTTAGTGAAGAATCATATATTGTCTATAATTATTAATATACTGACAATACATTGACAGTATATTAACAATATACGAATAATGTATTGTCAATTTATGATACTACACGGGGCCAAAAAATATCATTAACCCAAAAAAATTGATCATTGAGTTAATGTTGACATCTCAATATAAGGCACATTTGATTGGATCGATTTTGACATAATAATAACCTCCAAAATATTTATACAATTAAGCTTGACCATTGGTTCTATGGTAAGTCGAAATTGTATCTATTGTGAGTGAACCTATTACGTGTTTCAATATAGACCGCAGATCTGTATTCACTATTATTTCAAAAAAGTTTTCTTTTTGATTCAACAATAAGTATTCTTATATTGGCAAACTATTAAGTTAATATGAAATATGCTTAGATTAACATTTTTTTTCATATTGGATCAATAAAAGACAGTCTATATTTACACATTGTTGGGTTAAGGGGGTATTTGCCTAATACAAGGCAAAAAATCAGTATTTTTTATGCATTTTTTTAAAGGAATGCTATTAAAAAATACATTCCGTGTTTTTAGTATGTGTTTTATACATTTATAAATATACCAAAAATATTTGCTTGCAACCTGAAATATTGTTGTTACGTCGCAATTTAAGCGTCAATGTCACGCACGTTGCGTCGTACCTTTGAAGACGGGCG
>JABFPJ010005996.1:0-11470 GCA_022817425.1 Gryon sp. ZL-2020
GGTATTTCATGTATACACTTGATGAGAAATATATTGATGGAAGCAAATATGTTTGACACTGGTTGACAATGCGTGTCGAGTAATCTACCAATCATCTCCGTATTAGCCGAATGAAGGTAGATTTAGAGATATAACCATGGCGATTGGTAGAGAAGCGATCTAATACCACAATGTTGCGAATTGACTTACAATTCGAAGTTCAGCAAAGTGTGAAATTCAAACCATCTGGTAATCAGTGATCAGAGAAATCTGCAAGAGCTTAACTTTGATTCTCGTTCTTGTTCCAGTCAGCACGATTCAATTTTTAGTAAATTAAATTCTTTGTTATCGAGCAACAACTTTTCTAATTTTATGTAAGCCTTATAATAATCTAATATTCTCCTTCATTAATTCTGTTAATAATAAAGATTTTTTTTCTTTTCTAAACACGTCTAGATTTCTTTTTTCTGATTTCTAATTAGTTAATACTGTCATAACTGTTTTTATTTTCAAAGTTCGTATCTTATTTGTATGCAGTTTGAATAAAAAACACAAACATTAATTTCTATTTCTGTATTGTACAACAATTTGCTACTCATGCTTAGAATAAATAAGCATAACAATAATCAATTTAATACAGATTTTTACAAAATTGAATAACAGAAATAAAATAAATCCATCATACCTTTATAGTTGTGTAGCAGAAATAATAATAACGTGGGCAGCGGATATTACTGTAAATAAATGATTATAATAAATAATTGAAATTCGTACTAAATACGTCTTAAAGATAGCGCTATATAATTTCATTAAAGTAGTTCGGCAGACTCGAAAATAGAAAATTCAGATATCTTATTGCAAACTATAAGACGCGCTAATAATTTTAATGGAAAATAAGTTATTATTATGAATACGAAACTCAAGCTAAATTTATCATCTATTGTAAACAGCGCAAAAAGAAATGTATAATCAAACATTACTTTGATTATAAGTTTGATGATTATTAAACTTAAGGAGGTTGTAAATTCAAGACACATTGAAGTTGACACAGATATTGTATAATTTGAATAATACAATTTTAAGTTTAATATACATAATTGGTAGAATTAGAGATTTTAAGGTATTATAATAACGAAATATATGTTCATTTTACAAAATAGTGCCAGGTAATAACTTGTCTATTAAATCGGTCGTTAATAAGATTAATATTTAAGATATTTATGTAAAATATGTTTAGAACCTGAAATTTGCGTTGTATATCCCGTACGGAAAAAAATATAAGTCAAAATATATGTCAAAATATATAACTTTTTGACGCTAAAATATATTTGAAATTATATTACAAATATATTTGTTTATATGCAAATATATTTTTGCATATATTCTACAAATATATTTTACTTATATTTTTACAAATATATTTCAGAAATATATTTGAAATATATATTAAATATATAACTTTTTGCCGAAAATATATGTGCACATATTCACATATATTTTTGCATATATTTTCAAATATATTTTGTTTCGTTAGGGTATGTAACTGCGTCTTACAAAAAATAGTCGCAATTTTTCAACCGCGTTATAGCGAAACCGCGTTCTAGGAGTATCACGTTGTAAGAGGAATATCTGTATATGAAGTGAATTGCGACGTTTAACAAAGTGCACGAGAAGTTCTCTCAGGCAAAACTTTGACGATCGCGAACGCACTTTCGTCGAAGTTACTTGGTGGAGAGTAAATTGTCGCTGCAATCGTTTGACTGATTACGGCATAATTTTTTAATCCATTTTGCATGCACACATAAGGACATATATTCGAATTCATTTTTTTTAATTAGAAAATACAATTGATATTGTAGATGTAAATTAATTGAAATTGTTTATTTCTCAAAATTTGTTAAAGAATATAATTAAAACTTAATTAATTGAATTAAAAAATATTTATGATTCAGTAATATTTGTGCAAACAATATATTATATAAATTGCACTGTTTTTTTTATTCTGCCTTAAACATTCTTTTTAATATAGATTCAAATTAAAAAAAATGTACAAAAACATATAATCACTAAATTTTGAATGTGAAAACAAATATTTTTGAGCTCTGTATAATCTTTTCATTTAATTTCAAATTAGTGAAATGCAAACATCTATCAAAGAAATATCTGTTGAAATATGTAATGTAAATTCAATAAGAAAAATTGTTAAGTTTAATTAACTTTTGTAAATTATAATTGTTTCAACTTTAGTTTTAACTTTATTTTAACTTTAATTTCCATTGATAATAAATTTCTATTTATTAATTTAGCATTTCATGTTCTATGAAACATGAGCATTTATGAATTAATATAAGCACACAAATTCACATACATATGTATATATTATACTTACAATTTACGTGTCTTTCAATAAAATCAAATCGCGATAGACGAAAATAAGTCGATTCGTTCAGCAATCGTACTTTTCCACTAATTCGTGTTTATAGTTGTATTTTAGAATTCTCGTACCCAGAGCTCTGTTTGCTTTGTGAATTTCATAAGTCGTGAAATAGGATTAATTTACGTTAAATATTTCTTCAAGTTATATTTATTTATTGTTATACTTATTTTTGCTTATTCTATAAGGTATGTTTCTGATTGTTTATACTTTTTGTTAACATGAATTTACAGAAATTTGAAATTTATATCCATAATGTCATTTAAATAAATAAAACTAATTAATGATTAATTTGTATATATTATTATATTATTCTATATCACAATTATAATCTTTACATCATAATGTAATTTAAATTAAACAAATTGAACTTATATAATAAATAAAATTATTATTTATATATAAATTTGTTAAAAATACTTAAAATAAAAAATTTTTATTTGAACTTTCATTAAAAATAAATTGTTTATGCTTTAGAAGAAAAATTGTATATAATTGAATATTCGTAGAAACAGTGTATTGCAATTATTAGAAAATGACATTCAATATTATGCTAGCGTTTAAGAGACCCGATGATCGGGAAGGAAAAGTGACACAATCAAGTGATAGAAAGTCTGGTGGTAGTATATATAAATCGAAAATTTGGCCATCAAAAAACACGTTTTAATCTATCTAACAAGTAATAATATTTAATATTTAAACATTTATTTTAAAAATTAAAAAAAACACGATGAAAATCAAATTAATAATAAAATTTTCATATTATTAGATTGTCCAGCCAGAGGAAAACAGAAGCCAATCAATGGTAAGTACGTCTACACGCAAATTTCCTTTTATAAATGAAAAAAAGAGAGACTGTTGGTCTAGACAAAGTAGGACAACGTGCTTGACCGAATTGCTTGAAAAGTAAAGGCCAAGTACAAAAAAAGTCTAAGCATTAAGAAGCAATGAAGTTTAAAATATATTAAACTTTCAATTCAAAGATGAATCTTGCATAAAATCTAAACTCAATTCAAACTTTATTTTAGTAAAATTGGAAAATAAACTTTAAAATTCAAAAAAATGAAAAACATAAGAATAATACTAAAGGTATTCTAAATGTGAAGTATTGATATCAATAAATATGGACAAGAACATTAGCGAATTTTACTTAAGAAATCTTTAAATTGAAGAATGTATCTAGAATGAAATCTAAATGCAATTCTAAACTTTATTTCAATTTAAAAAATATAAAAAAACCTGATCCGAGAAAGGTTAAGCAAACTTGTCTGCAAAAAAAACTCTGACTTATAATTCATCTGCTTGGCGCTTTTTACTTCTTGAGGAAAAGTGAAGTAAGTTAAAGTGAGATCACGAGCTGGGTTTGTTTACAAAAACGGCTTCACTAATTAAGGAGGTTGTTCTCCGATAACTTAAAGAAATGCCACTAACTTGCAAATTTGCATGACTCTATAATGAATAGATTACAATATTGGCCATCAATTACACCCATAGATTGTTAGAATGAACATATAACCTATGGGTTAATTGTAACCCATAGATTACAATAAAACTCATCAGTTTTTACAGCATAGTTTGCGAGACTACAAAATATTGATTTTTTTTATTTTTGTCAGAATGCACATTAGTCTTATGGAAAAAATCATGATATTTATTTAATTTTATTTATTTATTATTATTGCAATGTACATACATGAAAATAAACAATGATAAATAAGTTAACTAATCGAGTTACTCAGATATAAATTACGGAGATTGAGTAAACGTTAGATGAACTTAGAGAATTTTACTAAATCGGAGGTACAGCGCGAGTACAGAATTCAAATGATATCATTTCATAAAAAGATTTACGTGGGTCATTATATTTAGAACATATTAACAAAATGTGGTTTAGATTTTCCTCAGTAGGGTAAAAGCATACATGGCATATGTCGCGAGTATTAATTTTATAAATAGCGTCAGTGATAAAAGAGAAATTATATTTATTACATAGAAAGAGTTGCGCAATAGTACGAATAATAGATAAATTTAACCGTAGGATTAAGATAGGATACGGTTTGAAAAGGACAGGGAGATAAGGCAGAAGTCGCAAAGACTGAGATTTCTTCAAATTCGATATATCCAGACTGATTAAAACCGATTTGACTGACTCGAGGATTACACTTTGGTTGAAAATCATTTGATTAAAGTCTGATAAGACCCGGTCGTTTTCAGAATTGACAGAATTTAGAAGGTTTAGTGCTTGCTGGGTCCAATTGTTTTTGATATCAGGACCTTATAATAAGAAGTTTTTATCAATTTAAATTGTATTTTAGTTCTTCGTTTGCGCAGAAATGTATATGATGGAAAGATGTGTTGAATATAAAAATTATAAATTTAGTAAAATAGAAAATATAAACAAATTCAATTCAACACAAGGCTCTTTAATATTAAAAAATTGATAGGTTAGTGCGTCTACTGCATTTTTCAAACTCTGATAAGTTTCTTTTCTCCGTAAAATCACCCAGATTTTTGACGTCTAATTAAAACTTTTGTTAAGCCACTACGGCAGTTATAATTTTTGCGGACAATTTTTTTAATCAATAAGCGGACGATCAAATATTGTTCGCGCGTGATTGAAGCTTCCAATTAAACCATTCTTTATGATTGTTAAAAAGATTTTAGAAGCTTTAATTAAATAAAGAAAACTCACGAGTTTAAGTAAATTAAAACTCCGAATTAACATACGGATACAAAAAAGTGTGCTTAGCATGAAAATAAATTTGTAGTAAGATTTCCAAATTAATTTTTTATTTGCTTATATTTCTTGGGGTTCGCTTTTGTTCTAAAAATTACATGTCTTCTTAGAAATTCGAATCTATATGTAACTCATATATGATACAGAAAATATTGATACTATGATGCAAATTATTTATATCCAATTATTTTATTTTCAAAAATATTGTAAGTAAAATTCGAAGAATTTTTTAAATTTCTGACAAATCGACAAAAAATATCTAAAATAAATATAAATATAAATATAAAAAATATATAAAAAATATATAAAAAATATTTACTTATTTACAGTCTTGCATTTTTTATATTACAAAAAACTACATGCAATTTTTACATAAAATAATGAAATAAAATAAACATTGTTTTTCTGAAAAATTCAATCACATTTAAAAGAAGAGTATTAGTAAATACCGTTCTTGACAACTGAAGGAAGTTTTGTAATTCGACGAAACACAAACTAACATCCCAACAATCGTTTTCAAGAAAAAAAAACTAACTAAAACTAAACTTTAAACTAACTTTAATATAAATCGCCACGTTCAGTTTTCGGAATCATCTATAAAAATTCTACTTTCTTCTATTTTATTCTATTTATTCTATAGTTATTCTATCTATATATTTTAATTTTACAAAAAATGCAAAACATCCAAATGATCGCAATCGATTAATCGATCGACGTGTTACTCCAAACTGGAGAGTGAGCTTGACAAAAAAAATTTTTTTGTTCTATATGATGTGTTCTAAGAAACAAAACACCTTAATATGATTCCAATTTCTGAAAATATTTTGTATACAAATATATTTTAAGAGTTAAAATATATTTTTATACAAAAAATTTGCAGTTATATGAAGCTGCAGTCTTGTAGAATTACTTTAACCTGTTATTTCCATTGTGAAAATTATATGACTCATAGTTTCATTTCTGCTAATAATTTCGTTATTTAGAACTACTCTCAATAATGCTAATATGCTGCTAATTCACATGACAAAAAATTATAATAAATTTTAAATTATTTTCAAATGAATTTTACTCAACTTTTGGTAATGGCATTACTGAAAGTTAAGTAAAATTTACTGAAATTTTTCACCGTGTAAGATTACCGGTGCAATTATTACCGCTGTGCAATCTTATATTTGTCTCTGAATGTAACATGCCATCATTTTTGAGATGACAGCAAAGTGGCCGACAACGAAAATGACGCGTATCAGCTGACGCGAAAAACCTCTGCATTTACGTATCTGTTTATGCAGGCATGTATATTCACAATTTTGCATCGTATATCGCGATCGTCGCGCGAGTAAAATATTGCTGGAAATTGGAACTGGCACACAATGAGTCCGTTCAACAATGCGTTTGATTTGAATCGAAACGTCATGAAAATAATCACATCCAGCCACTTCAATTAATGGCACCTCACCGCCCACTTTTGCCTCTTGTTGCCCTGTCCCCTCCCCCAAAACAAATTTATCGGAAGTTCCGATGCAGAAAATCGACGTCGGTGCATTTTACATGAAGGCAAACATCCAGAGTGAGTGAAAATTAATTATCCTCGTGGCTTGACGTACATGCGTAATGGCGCTCAGCATTAGACCCCCGCCCCCTCCCCCTGCCCCGCAAGCTCTTTTCTACACTATTTCTCTGTTCCTATGTGCGTTCGATACATTTATCCATCTCCAACGACATCACTCTTTCGAATACACAAAAGCAGATCGATTCAAAATTGCGCGCTCCAACAGCGACTTCCCCAATCACCGGCCTATGATAATTATTCAAAATGCGGCCAAGCTAATCTCACATTACACATCACATTCAATCAAATTTTTCATTATACATTTCATTTATCTTTATATGAGAACATAAATGTTATGCTTTTTTCTTGCAGATTTTACATGACAATATTTTATATTAATCTGAATATGCACGTAAGAAAACAACTTATTAAAAATTACTGTGTATTCGAGTAAATTTGTGATGGTAAATGCATTTAACAAATTTTATTTTTTGACTTAGTCAAATAATATTAACATTATAAAAAATGTCCCTCTCTGAGTTTCGAACTCGGTACCCGTGCTGTTTCTTAATAAGCCGTCGTACTTTAACCTCGATGCTATTCGCCCGACAAAATTCATCAAATATTTGTACAATTACTATAAATTTAGTAAAAATTCATCAAAATTTGGATAATTTTGATGCATTTTTCAGTTAATTCTTTCCGTGTGGAATGACTATTTTTTGAAAGATTTTTTATAATAAATTATAACTAGGATTATAATTAAAAACTTATTATAACTAATTAATTTCTTTGTCGAAAACTCTCAAATTTTGACTTATTATTGGCTATCAGCTACTTGGCGTTCTGACGCAAAAGCAAACCGAAGCGATTTTACTATCTTTATAGAACGAATGACAAAATACATAAATTTGTCCGAATTTATGGATCATATTGGCAGAATAAATCCATATTACAATATCACGGTCATAAAATATTTTTTATTGATATGTAAGATCATAAATGTGTACATATATGTGTGTATATTGTAGGCCAATAGAAAAATCAGGCCGTTAGCAAACTTTCTAGGGCGCTAGCTAACTGGCGACCTTTAGAAGAAAAAATATTCAGGATTCATGTGTGCAGAAACGTAAGATCAGATTACTCCAAAAACTTTAACAAAATCATGGATAAATTGTTGGCCTATAGCTGAACGTCTTTGCCATTTAGACTAAAATGTTTCGCACAATGAAAACATTATTGAATAAATTTATGAAAATTAACTAAACATATAACTATTGTAAACATGAGATCCGCCATGTGAAGTAAATAACAATTTGAGTCTCTGTAAAATGTAGGTTGTTTAAAATTTTTTAAATTTATTTATTAAAATAAAAATTTGTAAAATCAAAATTTAAAAAACTATTCACAGACTCTTAATTTCTTTTTTTTGTATTTATGATTGCAAATATATATTTTACATTAATTTAAATTTTGAAAAATATGAAATTATAGCATATCATTATGATTTTTGATTGAACAAATGAATTTACATTTTTTAGATTTAATTATAACCTCAAAAATGAAACGACCAATCGCAGTTTCACTGTAATATCGCGAATGTGTTCGAAATTAATTAACTTTCGAAAGAAAGTTGTAGCCAACTTTTGCTTAGTTCTATTTTAATTTTGCTTATTTATTTTTTTAAATAATTTTTCATTAATGTATTAATCTGAAATACTCGTCCGGCCACTGAACAAGAAGAGGAAAATCAGTATTTGTTTGAATCTGAAATGAGACATGGTAGTGGTCGCCGCACATTTTTTTTACTTGGCCAAAGACACTATCGTGTCTGTTAACTCCCCAATGTGGACAAAACTTAAAATAACCTTAATAAATAAACTTTAAATAAACTTTATAAAATTTCATATATTTTTATATATTCTTCTATATATTCCCTGTCAAGATCAGCTAACCATCATCGAAAATTAGTAACCGCATAAAACCGCAATAAAACTCAGATATCGAATACGTGGTCGAAACCGGCAAAGCAGCAGATTGCAGCAATCGCAACTGCCTAATTGAATCCGCTTTTTCTAGTGTAAATCAAGGAACTGTCCTACTATGATAAAACGAAAGAGAATATCATAAAACGTGACGGTTTTCTCTCGATCAATAACGACCTGCTACTTTGGTTACTGTTTTACTGTGTTCCGCTTTTTTGTGCGTATGCACAGTAAGTTTTTATTTCCTTTTAACGAATTAAAAGAAGAGATCATCATTGAAGAAATTAATATTTGTAACATAAATGACGACTTAAACATTGATTCTGAGTTAAAAATTTGAAAATAAAACTTAATATTAAGCAAATGTCGCAGTTCAATTTTTGCATTTTTTTTATTTTTAATTTTATTAAAAGACATGGTAATATCTTTGGTCAAGTACAAAAAAACTTGTGCCGCTAAAAACGGAAGTACTAGCGACACACGGTAGTGCTGGTTGCATAAAAACGAGCGTACTTTTTTGTACTTAGCCAGAGATACTACCGTGTCTGGAAACTATTAAAAATATAAGGGACATATTACATCAGCGATTGACAAAGTTACACTTTAGAGACAATTTAGTCACAGTTGTCGCCACATTTAACGACATTTTTTTTCGAAAGGAATTTAGTGATTTAACATGTCAAAACATAAATCCCAAAATTTGATTTTTATACATTTAAAAATGACCAAAAAAATATAATCACTGAAATATTCTAGGCAGATTTAAATATTGTTAAATCTGCCTCGAATATTTGTTCTTATTTTATTTTTTAATTTAAATTACTCATTATAAAGAGTAAACGACTATTTTTTAAATCATGGTTTGTGATAATTTATTGTTCTACCTTGAATATTTTCTATTATTTAACGTATACAATTTTTACATTCAAAAAGACTGTAAGAAAGGACATTTTTTGACTGACTTACAGTAATGTTTCATGAATGAATTCAATACCTTTGGCAATGTAACGAGTCATATTTCCTTTCAAATTTTCCGCAGACCGTAAAGTCGCTGGCTGTGGAACTTAACGGAAGAAGACATTACATTGTTGATTCCCAATTCCACTGACAAATTATCTTTTGTCCTTAAGCGCAAGGCTTTGTATAAGCAAAATTCTCTCATTGTCATTGTGAGTTATAATATTTTTTTGTTCCGTACTACTTCCGTACGTCAAATATTAATGTATATATATAAATATATATTAGTCATAAGATGAATGCATTAAATAATTATATTTGTCATCTTTTATACATTTCGAATATATTAAATAAACAAAATTTAATTTAATTTTTTGTTTATAAAAATTAAATGAAAAATTGTCGCTATTTGTACTTTCATACTTATTCAATCCGGTATTAGTACAAGCTAAAGAACAAGAATTCATGGAAAACAAGTAAAGTTGAAGTTGCCAGCGGTTTTATTTATAGAGTATTCGTAATTTCAGCAACTAAAATATTTACATAGAAAATAGAAAAGAATATGAAGTTAAAAATTGCATGCATGCTTGAGTTATAATAAATGCTTAAAATTGTATTTATTGAATATTGCCAATTTGGAACCAGACTGGAATTTCCAATATGAGAAATTGAGGAAATTTGGACAAACGCAGCAACGAAATTTGGAAGCCTTAACTGCAGTTTATGTCGTGATAAGCGAAATAAAGTATCGATGTGAAGACTTGGTGCACGCAGTCGACAAATGTTTTAAAGCATTTTATGCTTTGAATGCATAGTCAAGCGACGCGCTGCCTGTACATTATACGACATAATTGCCTGTACATTATATACTACTTTACGTTAATGTTCTTTGGAACAAGACTGAAGAATTCGTCGATCGAAAATTTGTTTTGTTTAAAACAAATACTTTTTATTGCATATTTTGTAGTTAAAGTCATTCCTGTTAATTAATTGAAATATACTCAATCTTGTATTGAATATTCAATCTTGTGTTGATTTTGCCATCTTAAATTTTGTTAAGATGGCAAAAAACACACAAAATTTATTTTTAATTTTACATTAGTGTGAAACCTTAATATTGTAATACTTGATTATTTATCGTTTATAAGTAATTGATTATACATATACATAGTACATAGATATATGAAATTAATAAAATCTGTAATTTTCAAATACTTTTCAATTAAATTATTTTGAGAAACAATGATTTTTAATTGTACAATAAATGTGATATATTGCAAATTAATCAAATTCAAAAATATGCAATTATGATATTATAATATTATAAATTATGATATTATAAAAAGTAACAAATTTTAAAACAAATTCTTAAATATTTAAAGTATATTCCTACACGACAAAAAAATTTTAACACATGTAAAAATATTTTCAAATGAAGTTGAATCAACTTTTGGTTGGCGGATGCAGAGACAAGAACAAGATTTTCTGTAAAATTACTTGACTTTTAATAAAAAATTACTAAACATTTATGAAAAATTCATCAAAAAATCAATAATTTTTCATGAAAAGTTGAGTAATTTTTCGCAAAATCTGGCTCTCGTCTCTGCATTACTGAAAGTTGAGTAAATTTTTTTGAAATGTTCTTGCCGTGTAGAAAACCACTAAAGCACTGCAAACTTTAATATACAATTATAGCTAAGAAAAGAGACGACAAAAACGAAAAAAATAAATATGAATACACTCAGAGACATATGATAGGGATTTTTAGTGTATTTAACATAATTTATTACTATGTGTCATGCCATTCTTGGGACGTGAAGGAAAAAAAA
>JABFPJ010005997.1:0-11470 GCA_022817425.1 Gryon sp. ZL-2020
TTTTGTTAGTTTTTTTAAATGCAAAATATAATTTTGTTAGTTTTGTTAGTTTTTTCTATGCGAAATATATTTTTGTTAGTTTTGTTAGTTTTTTACATGCAAAATATATTTTTGAAATGTAAAATAAATGCATATGCTAATTTATATCAAATTCATTATTTTATTATTGCAATCATTTCCTGAAAAACGGGATATTAAAAAAAACATAAATACGGGATATTTTGTATCACGGGATATTTTTATTTGGGATATTATGAATAACGGGATATTTTGTATCACGGGATATTTTAAAACGGGATATTATGAATAAAGGGATATTTTGTTATGCGGGATATTTTTTACCGGGATATAGATGTAGGTAACCGAAATAAAATTTGAAAATTTTGGAAAATCATTGAATAGTCATTTTGAATATTCTTATCGAACTTATTTACTTTAGATTGGAAAAATATTTTAATGGTTATTGCATGATATTTCACGTATAATTTAATGATAGTTGAATTATATTTCCAGTACACTAGACAAACGATATATTAACACTAAAAGAAATGTTCTTATTAAATTTACAAGAAAGTATTGTAATGCTGGGATATACGTGTTAATATATGTTGATAAATATATTTAGACTGTTTAGGAATTTCTATAGAATGTCTATTTATTTTTATTTTATGATAGTAAAATTATTACAAAACAGTATAGTAAAATTTATCAAAACATAATGAATGAGTAGGAGTCATATCTCCAATACGACATTAGCTACTGTTTATGTCTCAGTGGATCAGTGGCTACGCGCGTGACTTCGTAATTGTGAGGACGGCGGTTCAAATTCCTATCAAATTCTAAAAATCTTTGTTGTGTGTACATTTTAAATACTCTTAAATTCAATAAAAATTGTTTGTGTCATAATATACGATGACTGATGAAAAATGAAAATGAAAAAAATGAATGAAAAAAAAAAAATGAAAAATGACTAATTTTTACAATTAAATAAAAATAATAAAGCAATAATAAGAAGTATTAAAACATTTTTAAAAATTTATATGTATAATTAAACATTACAATACCGTAGATTATAAAACTAACAACACTTCACGTATATCCCAATGGTCCAATATAGTATTGTAAGATTAACCACCATAATATTAAATATTACAAGAAAATTTCTTTGAGTGAAGAAAATATATCATCAAATATCTTAATATAATTATTCAAATTACAGCTTTTAAATGTCTTACGTAATCACTCAATGGTTGCTATCAATATATTTATCCGGTGTAATGATGATATGTTAGAAATATATTTTATTAATCATTGAATGATGTATCGCCTAATATAGTTTAAACATAATTGAATTATAATTCCAATATAGTAGAAATGAACCTGATAACGTAATGATTAATTCTTCAAAAACCAAATACATGATCAAATTTGTATAACATTTCATATAAATTAAAAAAAATTATAAGAAACATATTATCAATATAATTTAATAATTATTGAATCATAGTTTGAGTATTAAATAATTACTGCGTGAATATTTCACATTAGAAATCATAGTATTTTAACATATGCTTATTTTCCAATTTCCAATATCATTCAATTATCATAGTTCCAATATATTTCAATGAAATTTTAAATCTACTTTTGGTTTGTCTTGGGCGGAAAGATAAAATATTTTAAAAATAAATTACTGTTTAAACAGTTTCTGGACTAAAGAATTCTCAGTAATTGAACAAATTCTATTAAAAACTGGAAAAATCATTTTTTTAACACACATTTTTATTACCAAATAATCAGCGCGAAATAGTAGTATAATACAGCGAAGCATTATAACGGTGTTTGCGAAGAAATATTTTTACAACACTGCTTTTTCATTTTTATATTTTGCTTTCATTAATCAATTTTATATGCAAAATTGAGATCATGATTTTATAATCAATATTTTATTAGTGCTGGTTTTACTAATAAAATACGTTTATTCCGCAAATGTATGTTATTTTTTAAATTATATTTTAGCATAAATAATTATACAACGGATTAAATTTTATCTTCCATTAATATATTTTATCTAATTTAAAAACGAAAAAAATCGGACAGATAAAGAAAACATTTTTTGATAAACTAGCGAGTTTTCGTAATTTCCTGTATTTTAAAAATAGGGTGTCAACATACATTCAATATTTAAAAACCTAAGTTTCTTATCACAAGGAAATATAACTGCCATGTGTATTATTTTTTTAAACCAAATTTTAGTAGAACAACAGCAGAAATATTATGCATAATATTTATGCATTGATCAAATAGAAATGCTAAA
Organism: Gryon sp. ZL-2020; assembly: GCA_022817425.1. Classification (NCBI taxonomy): domain Eukaryota; kingdom Metazoa; phylum Arthropoda; class Insecta; order Hymenoptera; family Scelionidae; genus Gryon; species Gryon sp. ZL-2020. The sequence goes on from JABFPJ010005997.1 coordinate 2,315, forward strand.
TTGAATCTTTAATTTTAAATTGATTAATGATGATATTTTCGGCTTCATCAGTTGTCAAATGAAAAAAAAGTGTGTCAAAGATTCATTAGGCAGCAGCCAGCTTTAACGAATTTCTTGGTATTATCTAAGCATAGTTGACGCTATGAAGAGGCCGGAAAGAATACGGGCCATACGAAAAGAGATCTCAAAAATGAACCGCGTATATTACGTAACACGGCGTGGCGCTCACGTCGGGCTCTCAGCTCCGACTTGTCTCTTAACTTGAAACGTTAGTGCTAAATAAAACTCCTTCTGGGCTGCCTTTGGTCGGCTGCCATATGCTCTAATTCTTCATGGTACCGCCGGGAAGGTAGTCGGAGCCTACCGTCATCCAGACATCCGGTTGTTGCTTCGAACGGTCTAAAGCACGCATGAGTGTCAAGCAACTTTCGTTTAGTTTCGTGTTAATTTTCAAGGCATTATTTAACAATAGGCGTTAATGTGCAATTGATTTTATGACGAATGCCCAATCCTGGGTGAATCAACACTTCAATTTTGTGTCAGTCTTCAAATGTGAAATTTTCATGTGAAATGGCTGCGCCCATTTTGGGCAGGTGCGCTGTTGTTGTCGTGATTTTGATTATTGTTTTGTATGCCGGGTATGCGTTCAAACTTCGCGACACCACTCAGACAGAGCAGAAGGGTACGTGCATCACGGCAAAATGTCAAGCTGCGTCATCGACGCACCTGTATAAGAGGAAGTTGGAGAGAGTGAGCCACAGAGGGACGTTTGCCAAAATTTCGCGCCCACCTGTCGACGTGGATAACGACGATGAAGGCAACCGAAATGAGGAGAAGGTCGTTGTCAGGACAGACGTAAAAAAGGTTATATCAAAGTTCGAGACTATCGTCAATGCAAAAGACAGTGAAGAGGATGAAGGTGTTGTTATTGAAGATGATGATGAAGATAATAGTAATAATGTGAAGATTAGCGAAGAAAACGAGGAACAAGAAGATGATGAGGATGATAATAAAGAAGATGAAGATAATGAGAATGAAAATGAAAATGATAAAGAAGATGATTTAAAAAATAAAGATAATGATGATGATAATGAAGAAGAAGAAGAAGAAAATTATGGAGATTCGGGCGATGTTGAAGAAAACGATGAAGAGACGAGTGATGATGAAGCAGAAACTGGAGACTTAGTGAAGAGTGAAGCTGAAGATAGTAAAATGGAAGAAAGTAATGATAATACAGAAGATGAGGATAAAGCTAATTGTGAAGATGTAAAGGATGAAGATGATGAAGATGATGAAGATGAAGATGATGAAGATGATGAAGATGAAGATGATGAAGATGAAGATAATGATGATGAAGATGAAGATAATGAAGATGAAGAGAGCAAAGAAGAGGACGAAGAAGAAGATGAAAAAGACGAGATAAAAAGTAAAAAATCTGAAGAAAATAGTAATGATGAAAATGATGAAGAAGAAGTAAAAGAAAATGCAAATGTCGACATAAAAGAAGATAGCAAGGATGGAGTTAACGAAGAAAGTGAACAAGAAGTGGAATTAAAGTCAACAAAAACGTTGGAAGATAACAAGAAGGAAAAAACTGAAGTTGTATCGGAAACTGAATGTGAAGCAGAAGATTCCGAAGGTATTAATGAAGACAATAAAATAACGGAAGATAATTCATCAAATGATATAATTGATTCCAAAGATGCTGATGACCTTGAATGTTCAGTTGAAGAAGATGAAGGTAAGAGAAACAGTAAAGAGGTCACGGGAAAAACAACAATTTTGTCAAAAGCAAAAGGAACAATTTCCACGAAAGATGAACTAACAACTTCTAAAATTAAAGCAGATGAATCAACGACGTTGGAAACCAAGGCAGAGTCGTTGTCTTCTCCACAATATACACGAAAACTGGAAAAGGTAAAATACGCCGATAAAGATAAAATGAAAAAAGCAAATATCTCATCCGTAAAACAAGCGGAAACCCCTTCTATGTCCGTTTCGAAGAAAAGCCCGACTGAACAGCCAACAAAGTTAAATGATAATACAAAACAGACTGAAGCTGTAAAACCGATGTCTAAAATCAAGGAGGCAAATCATACGTCTAGTTCGAGACCGAAGCCTAAGAACATCACGAAATCAGAAACTACGAAAGTTACGTCGAATATTGTTTCGCAGTCGACCGTATCAAAGTCTATTAAGCAAAATCCCATTGAAACGACGACAAAACCGAAAGTTTATAAATCCCAACAAGTTGATAGTAAGTGTTAAACGATTGTATTTTCCGTACCAAGTTTTAATCAAACGGACGAGCAAATTTATTAAAGTAAAATCGGAAAAGTTAATGCTTGACTAAATAAAAATGGCTTCATTCTGTTGCAGTTTGTAAACAACTTATATGGGTGTTAGGTTAAGAGTTTATTTAAAGAAGAATCAGGGCTATTTTTTGATCACTCTGACTTTTTTTGCTTTGCTTTATTTGCTGAGTTTAAGCATGACAGACATACAGTACAATTTCTAAATATTTAAGCGAAACCAACATCTTCTGATAAATGAAGTTAATATAATCTATGGATTAATTATTAATTTAAGATACTTTAAATAGTTTATAAATGTCTTTGAATTATGTTCATTTATTAAACAAATCAGCGCTTAAAGACATTTAAATATTCAGAATGAATATAATTTAATTGTATTAAACATTTTTAACAGTTTGAATCATATGAATTAAATGTAAAGATTTTCATTAATTGAATGAGTTAAACAAACTGAAGACAAATCTAACTTTTTTACAACTAAAATTAAAAAGTTTTTATCTATATACGTTTTGAACCATACATTGACAATTGTAGCTAATTTTTCTGTAAACATTGATGAGACTCCCCATATATACGGAGAAATAATAAAATAAATCTATAAAAAGATTTTTCGCAAACCTATAGGGTTTGATTGTTATTTCTGAATTCAAGACCACACTGTTTTTCTTAGCTAACCAGCTTTCCTTAGAGGTATTTTTAGAACTGACATGATTATCGATTTTTTGAAATTAAAAATTAATCATTTATTTTATTCGAAAGATTATTAGCATTTCGATTGTAATGCAATATTGTATTCAATATGCATGCAATATTTGTTTTATTTTTAATTGACGCAATTTTCATATATTTGAAAGTCTTGGTTACTTTTTCATATTTCCAATCGATTTCAAAATATAAAGCAATATTGAAGTTTACTTTATTTTTAACAGAAATAAAATCTATACAAAATAATTTGGTGTGTTTTATGTACATTTAATTTTTATTTAATTTAATTATTAAAATATTATATAATTATTAGAAGTGAATTTTGCATAATTTTTCTGCAAAATATAACTATTTGCACAGAGAAAAAAATATATTTAGATTTGGAGTTATTCATATTTTCTAATCAACCAAATGAGAATCTATTTTTATTTCAATCATATCATTATTTATTTCTAACTACAATTTTGTTTATTTTATTATGAAAGTAATTGGAGACAAATTTTACCTTATAATATTTCTGTAAATGTGGTGTTTAATTTTTCTTCGCACTGTATAGAAAAGCTTGAAAAATAATAACAGATCGCATTAACAAACTATAAAAGAGACGAATTTGTAATTGCACTAGATTTCTTACCATTTAGGGATCGTCCATAAAAGACGTCCGCAAAATAGACAAGATAAAAATATAATTTCGACTAAGACAAACGAAGATAGAAAGTGAGAACATGTGAACGTCTTTTATGGACAGCCCCTTAGTACATTTCATTTTTAATTGAAAATTTAAATGGCATTCCTAACAAAGAACAATCTGTACAGATGATTCTAGAGATATATAGAAAAGTCTTTGACATGGAAAATAGAAAATATATGAATAAAAAAAATTTTTTTACAGATATTTTTTCTATATTAAAATTATTTTACTTTCCGAAATTTCATCAAAATTCGAATACACTTTTGCGATATAAAGAAAAAGATTACATTATCAAATATAGAGATGTAATATCACTTTAACATTTGATGTAAATTAAAATAATGCAATATCATTTAAATTTACTCAATTGTCTCTTTACTTAAAGGGGAATATATTTCTGATGGGTCGGAAAAAACGTTTTTTTTTTTTTTTTTTTGTTTTTTTTACATTTTCGTAAACTATAACATCTCAAAATTCATCTATAAAAATTTCAGTTCGAAATTCGAATTAGTTTATGAATAACAATTAAAAATGTAACGTCGTGTCATGGGCACCGGCCATGTGTACCGAATCTTTAATCGCGTTTTTCTCGATTTCATATTTTCAAATGCGGTTGTCAACTTTTCTCTGGATCAGCTAAACCGATTCTTCTGAAATTTGCAGGACATCTTCAGGACACTCATACGGACTTAGCTACGAGGCGATATATTTCATTTTATTATTTTATTCATTGTTATAAACCAATTTGTACTCAAAATTTTATCGAAAAAAATGACTTTTAATGTTTAGTAGCGCCATTTTATTATTTTAACTCGAAAAAAATGCCTTCGTAGCTAAGAGCCTCTATCCTTATGCTACCCAACGCACGTGGAAATTTTCATTTTGCAACAAAATTACATAAAAAATCGTGACAACCGCGGAGCCGTTCAAAAAAATTGTTTTTTTGAAGACGTTATTAACAAGTAATTGTTAATAAAATTGTTTTATGTTTTAACATTCTGAAATATTCTCTGATTGTTGCTGAATCCAATGCACATTTTGTTAATAACATTAGTTTAATATAACTTGCAGGATTACAAATTGAATTTAGGTGAAAATTTCACCTTTTCAAAGGTATATTCCCCCTTAAATCAAAAGCGCCGATCAAAATACATCACAAGCACCGATTTATTTATTGATGTATTTAAATCATAAAGTAATGTTTTACATTACATCGATTAAATTGAAATATGATGAATGAATACTTATAATTAAAATGAAAACTAACAACCCAAAAAGAAAAGGTTGGTATTAAGCCAGTGGTGACAAATGGCTGCAGTCTGGCACAGTATGTCATTGTCAAAACTATTTAATTTCAACCGCAGGCCCAAATTCGAAGGCAACGTAGACCAGTGGTAAAATACAGTGCCAGTGTTCAGCCATTCGTCAATTTCTATTTGGTAAATGCAATGGTTGCATCGCATTACCGATTAATAATTTTTAATATCGTAAATTCTGCCATGTTTTTAATAATATGGTCATTTTGACGTGTCAAACCAATTTAAATTTTCTAATTAAACATGGCCAAATAATTGTTAATATCAGCAAAACTTTGTTATCACTTATTTAAAAATCAAAAAATTGTTTGAATTGCAAAATTTTTATAATTTTTAAATTTGTTTATTAGCTTTTTATTAGTTAGAACTTTAATAAAAAGTTTAAGTTTATAAGATAGGATTTTTATTAAAATAAATATTCTGCGCGCTTTTGAATTATAATACTCGGCGCTTTTGATTCATATTATTCGGTTGAAAATTATATTTTCTTTAAATAAAAACAATTAATATATATGAGAGGAAAGATCAACTGTGGAATACATATATTATATTATATTATACTATATAATATAAATTAATAGAAGTTTTCGTTTTATACAGGACAATTCAATTTTATAAAATTTTCATTTGCTCAAAAGACTGATATAATGAAATAATATTAAATTATTTTATCTATTGTTTTTTTTTCGAGGCACAGATATCGCATTATTACTTTATAATTAATTATAAAGACAATGCTTTGTCTCATAAATGCGCACTAAAAATGTATTACTGGTGGTGACACTCTCCTTGAAACCATTGAAACAATCGTAAAGCATTGTATTAATGAACGTAATTATTTTCTGTTATAATTTTGTAAATTAAAACTAATCATCCATTTTTGTGATAACTAACGTATACAAGTTTAAAGTGAGTAGAGACTTAAATTACAAAATCACAAATAATTAATAAAATGGTTCCAGATTTTTATGTTGATGTTGCTTTTTTATGGTTTACACTATTAGAAATTAAAAATGATCAATGCTTGATATATTCGAACGAAACGGTCGCAGAACACAATTATTCCACATAATTAACGAACAATTATGCACTTATACTTATACAACGCTTAAAATAAAACGTAAACTGAAAAGTTTTCTGTGCGATCAGTTACGCGTGTGCTAATTCATACATTTTTAAGTAGCGTTGGCCATTGTGCAATATTCACACGACGTGATTATGGCATGAATATTGCATAACATTAAACCAAATAATGCGCAATAGAAATATTTGGCGGCGACCAATAGGCCAGGGTGTGTTGACAAGGGTGCAGAAGGGTGAAGCAAAAGTGAGGGTTGAAAAACAAGTGCTAGGATGAAGGTGAATAGTCGACGAAGGCACTCAACGAAAGAGCTGCAGAGTTCATTATTCCCAATGCGACAGGACTTACAAACGACCGGACAATGAAATCCTGCGAAACAATGAATTGTTTTACAGCAGTAGCAGCCTCGTTTGCTCGCGCTTCGTCGCCGCGGGCAGTCTCCATTGAATATGCGTCTCGTACGTTTGGGACGCCCGGGCACAATGTCGTCTTGTGCACAATACGAGACAAAACGTCAGCCGGAAATGACACCGCGAAGAAACGCACGTGCTATATTGAAAAGCTGCGCATGAGAGTGTGTATCTATACGCCAATTTTGCAGCCAAACAGACCGTATCAAATTTTCAAACAAACCTTCGGGTCAGTAGAACGGTAGGATGTGTCAGATATTGACAAATGTTTTTAGAAACACGGTAAAATTTAGGAAAGTAGCTTGATTCGGCAAAAAAGGATCTCCGAGTTTCCCGACTGTCCTAACTCCTAGTTAGGACAGTCGTTTCTTTATTCGCAATGGGGGAGAAAAACAGTATCATATCCTTACTCTTCAGTTGAGTTTTTGTGTTGAATAATGGATAATAATTTTGAAGTTAGACATATTAGGGTGAGAATAAAGAATTTTAATGTTTTGCTCGTTGTAAACGTCTTATTTATACTTAATTCAATATCATGCCAGAAACTAAAAATACACTGAAAATATAGTATAAATCTACATTATTATAAAAATTGTTGAATATCTTAAAATATAAAATTCTTATTAAATTACTATTTATATAATGTAATAAAATTTTTAACAACTTAAAAAAATAGTTAAATAAAATGTGTGAAACTATATATCTTAAAATTTGGATAAAAATTCCAAAAATAAATAAAATTATTTCTAATATTGTTTCCAATTTACACAGAAGGAGTTAACTGATTAAAAATTAAATTTTTGGTTAAATCTGTGACGGTAGTGTTGTTTTCGTGATAATTGATAAATTTTGGCTAAAAACTGCCATATTTTGATGAATTTTTATTAAGTTTCATTTTAAATATTATGTAAAAGTATTTTTCATGCCTTGATAGCTTAAGTAGCAAAACAAGATTTTTAAAGACAGTAAGGCGAATAGCCGCGAAGTTAAAGTACGACGGCTTATTAAAAAAACAGCACGCGTACCGAGTTCGAAACTCAGAGAGGGACTTTTTTGTGAAGTGTTAAAATTATTTTACTAAGTCAAAAAGTAAAATTTGTTAAATGCATTAACTATCACAAGTTTACTCGGACACATAGTAATTTTTAATCAGTTATTTTCTGACGTGTAAGACTATAAACTTGGGACAACATTTTACACAAATAGGCGACCTAACATTTTGTTGAATTCAATAAAAAATGGAACGCTGAACTTTTTTTAACGAAATGAAAAAAGTTGTTGATGAAATGGTTTTTAAAAGAGTTATAGTCGCATCTAAATGAAAACCTGTTTGACATTAAAACATTTTTCTTTCCATTTTTGTTAATAAATGAAATATTTGTGGAGCAATTTAAAGCATTTTACGTTTAAAAATTAAAAAAATAAAAATTCGATAAAAACTATGGAAGATATAACATTTGAACGTTAAAAACATTCTTTGAATTCGAATAGATATATTTTTTATTAAAAGCCATTGTAGCATCAAGTTTTTTGTTACATCATTAAAAATTTTTTTGAGAAATTGAATCTATGCTTCATGCAAATTTAACATTAACTTAATTATTACAAATGTAGCGAAAGGAAAGCCGTTAGATTAACAGTTTGTTTAAATATTATTTCTTTCGCTGCATTGCAGAATTTCGAACATTTATGAAATTATCTTATTATGAAATTATTATTAAATCTATTTATTTATCTTAATTACTTCTATATCTGGACACGTTAAGAATCCATAGTATCCAAAATAAATTTTTATTTTTCACTACATTTTACAGAGAAAGATACAAAAATCTACCGAACCAATTACAATGAAATTTTGAAAAATATAGGTTTAGACCTTCAAAGTGTCGTAGACTTTATATTCTTACGATATATTTTTGATAAAAAACAAAATTCATCACTCACTAAGTCCATATGGAGTGCATAGTCTTTATTACAGGATATACATTCTTACAATCAAACACATTTACCTTTCTAACTACCCTAGTATAAATTGATCGGACTATAATATGGATGTAACGCAAGGAATTGGTATGGACCCGATAAGGTGACGTCGCCTGATCAGGTCCATATCAATTCCCTGCGTTACATCCATATTACAGCCCGATCAGTTTTAACTAGGGTAAACGTTTTATTAATAACATATATAATTATACAATTTATGTTTAACTTTTTACTTTTATTTGTTGATAATAAAGAGGATAAATATAATGTTGTTCCTCTATTAAATTTTATATGTCAATTTTTACTTTTATGTTAATATATCATAGTGACTTAACATAAAGCAAAATTATTTGCAATATTAACATTGTGATTATTTTGAAGTAGTTTCATAAGTCCATTGGGAGTCCATAAGGTTTTCGGCTTTCGGGTGAAGCCGGCGATTCAGCTATTAATTTATAAATGTAAGATAATAAATATTTATTTTCAATATATTAAATGTCTTCTAATAACTAAGAAAAATAACTTACTATAAATTACTGTTTAAACAGTAACTTGACCACAGAATTCCCATTAACATGAAAGTTCCTGTTAAAAACAGTAAAAATTTTCCTTTCATGCACAAAAATTCTTGAAAAAGTCAATAAAAATGTGTGTT
>JABFPJ010005998.1:0-11467 GCA_022817425.1 Gryon sp. ZL-2020
TTTTAAAGGCGTCGTGGAGTAGTGGTAAAGTACGAGACCAGTGACTGCAAGGATCGGAGTTCAATTCCCAACACAAGAAAATAAAAAATGTATAATATACAATTTTAAAAACTAAAATATTAATAGAAAAATTATTGTAATACAGAAAATATAAAAATACGGGCTAAAAATACGAATATGTTCAATTTTTTATTATTTATAATTATTTAATTATTTATATAAATATATTTGAAATATATTTGAAATATATTTGAAATATATTTGAAATATATTTGGAAATATATTTTATATATATTCGAAAATATATTTCACATATATGTAAAAATATACTTTATATATATTCAGAAATATATTTTATATATACGAAAAGCGCCAAGAATTTGTATATGTAGAATTTATTTTAGAATATATATAAAATACATTTCTGAGCATATTTTCACATATATTTAAAAATATATTTTCACATATATTTTCGATCATGTGGGCAAAACCTACTAAATTTCATCAACCAGTGAAAAAAAAGTTTTAATTTTGTAGCACAGTGTAATTTATCAACGTATTTGCCGAAAAATGTCATACATAAACTAAAAATATATTACTATGGACAAAATTCGGTCATTAAGAGAAGTTCTTTGTAAAGATTGCAATAAGGACTTAGACGTTATTGTCCTGGTTGCGGACGTAAGGCTACCGTGAAATAATCATATTAAGAAAGCGGAACGCTAAAAGTACCCTAACGGAAGAAAATATATTTCGAAATATATGCAAAAATATATGTGAATATGTGCACATATATTTTCGGCAAAAAGTTATATATTTAATATATATTTCAAATATATTTCTGAAATATATGTGTAAAAATATAAGTAAAAATATATTTGTAAAATATATGCAAAAATATATTTTAGCGGCAAAAAGTTATATATTTTGACATATATTTTGACTTTTATTTTTTTCCGTACGGGATAGTATACACATAAAAAGCTACTGGTAAAGGAGAAAAGTAGAAAAGAAAAGAGGGACAGAACGAGTAGCAGGGCAGCGTAAGTGACGGTGAAAAGAGCGTATTCACCAGCGTATCTCGCTATCCGTCGGCCACTTCATTCGATTAGCAGAAACAGAAAACCCTTGAGGTGAACGCGAGCTGCTTGAACGAGAGATGCGAAACGCCGAGCAAGGTACGCCAGAGAAAAGTTAAAAAGCCGACAACTTTTCGACTTCTGACCGTAAGCCTCATTGAGTCTCCTTCCGAGCAAAGCTCTTTTTGTTAAGTAATGGTAACGTGTTCATGGTTCTTGAAAAACATGAGAACACCAACATGAAAAACACCACCAACATGACATGTTGGTGGTTTAGAAAGCTTCGACAGTCAACTGAGAGCAAGTGTGTTTCCTCGTTTTTTTTCATCAAAGTATTTTACATTGAGTATCTTTTCAAGCAAATTATAAAAAATTTATTTATTAATGTTTTGTTTTTATAAATATTTATGATGTACGTAAAAACTTAAATTACGTTTATTAGTAGCACAAGTCTGCTTTTGCTCGAAAGCTGTTAGCATAAAAAATGTAACGCGATGCTAATCTAATTAAATTATGCTTTCGGTTCATTCGATTCCAGCTTACTTTGTCAAATGCACTTTTGCGACATTGAAAGTATCCAGTTAGCTCATGCCAAAACACATGGTTACACTATACAAATATTCAAGGCAAAGCTTACCTTCGATTGCATGTCATTCTATTTATTTTTTACGTTCGTTTGTCAAAAAAACAATGTTTTGTTCGATTAAACTCACCTTACTAGAAGGCGCTTGCATCCCATGGAACGGTAAATTCTCATAAAACGACTTCGTTTCGGGATCGGGAAGATTTTCCGAAACGCTATCTAAGTGGTTATTCGCCGTTTGTTTCGGATCTAAAATTTGGAAAATAACATATTTATTATTATGATATATATCATTAATATTATTATTGTTGTAATAATTATTATTATTCGCAAATAAATATTTAAATAATTGAAATGTCAATAAAATAAATAGTTTATGTTTGTTATTTCTTTAAATAATTTGAAATTGTTTATGTTTTGATAAAAGTCCCACACGGACGAGAGTATATTTTTCAAAATATATTTTAAATATATAATTTCTTGCCGTTTTACGTATATAAAATATAAGCCATTTATATAATTTCTTACCGTAAATGTATTTTTTAAGCAAAATATATTTTATATATATTTTGAAAATATTTTTTCGATCGTGTGGAGGTAAAAAAAATAGTACTGTAATTTTAATTGTATTTTCTTTAGTTGCATCTAGTTAACAATTTCGCTTTAGTTCAACACAAAATAAAGAATTTCAATAACATAAAATTAACGATAAAATGCATTCAACATTCGTGCATTTATTGAATAAATTGGAAAATTAAATATTGAATATCTTGGATATTTTCAGTGGAATAATATATTATAACGAGCATCTAAGCTGAAATAATAATAATGCGATATAAGTTACTTGAAAAAATAAATAGTCTTAATAACGAGAATATGTACCTTTACTGTAGCAATAAATTGACGGGAATAATTTTTGCTTGTATTGACAAATGTGGCCGAGATGCAACAATAACAACTCGGCCGTTTAAATGAAACAAATCTAGCGGGTAACACTCAGGCTGAACCAATGAAAAATCAATTCTCCAACAAATACTTATTGTTTGTTCGGCGTGGTGCAAAAAAATATTTGAACGCGGTTTAATTAAAGTTGTATGATAAATATAAAATTAAAAAAAATGAATGATCGGGCCAATTGGAGCAAAGTGAACACATTGTTCCACAAAAAAAATCGATTAGAATGTTATAAAAAATTAATGCGTTTTTTCCTGCACTCTCACAATATTGAGTCAAGTGTTTCTTTGATATGTTTCAATGGGCTTTATTTGAATACCTTGTGACTTTTATTAGAAGACAAATTGGAATTCCTGTTCAGAGACATTGGATATAAAATTATTAATACGAGCAAATAACTTAGAAGGCACTTGCAAAAGCACTGCTATTTAAATTGAAATGGCCTCACGTAGAAAAGTTGCGAGATACTTTTAGGATATGTAACGCAATGTATCGGGCTTCTAAGTGAAACTCACATGGTTTGTAGTTGAAAACTACACACACACAAATGAGGAACGGACAACTCATCAATATACAACTCATCACAGACAACTCATCATGTGACAACTCATGGAAGGATTATTCATCAAAAGGACTATTCAACAATAAAACTCATCAAATCATGATTAATAATTATAATAAAATTGAATATATAATTTGTGTGCTACATTCATCCAAAGAGATTGTTAAAATAAAAATCTAGATCGTTAATTGTAAATTGCTGTTTGATTAATAGTTATTTTTAAAATCTAGCTTGCAAAAATGACGATCTACGTCATTATATCCACAGTCGATTTCATTGTATTAAACGCGCAAGTGCGATAATTCGTTGCCAAACGTAACCTTAAAGCACCGTAAAGTGACAGTGTTAATGCTTTTCCGCGACAAAAATCAATATTTTCCTTTTTTATTAAATAATAACATTTATGTTTAAATTATTCATGAATAATATGAGTCGATCAGTCATTTTCCTGCTATCTAACCTAATTATCACGCATCTTCCCGAATAGAACATCTCCCTTCGTCAACATTGAATCCATGTGAAATCCACAATTGAAATTTGATTCAAGGTAGAATCAACGTGGAGGAAAGAGCATGTTCTATTAGGGTTCAAATAAAGTAAAACTACAATCTAGATTGTTTCTTGAGCATACAAAATGAAGATATTCAAATTCACGATCTAATAATGTATAAAAAACTATTTATACTGTTTTTTTTTCTACTTGGGTATCATCGTTCACGTTCAATTGATTTTTTTATTTTGGTTCACATAAAATTGCGACCGCGAAGTGGTCGCAATTATGACACGTTGAACAGTTACCGTTACACTGACTAATAAACATAATAATGATAACAAAATCCAAGTATCCTGCAAAGGTCGGTGTATTTACATAGATTCACGTTCAAATGATTTTTTTAATTTTAGTTCATTCATATCAAACACAAAATGCTGAAAGATGAATAGAATAGATTTCTTATATCAGAACATTTTCAAAAAATCAATATATCAACATATCTAAATCATGTATTATACTATCCATTGATAAAACAGAGAGTATCTTATCTTACATTATATTATCTTATATACAAACATAAGTGCAGTTGAAAGTAATTTTAATTTGATATATAACTGATGAATTGTCATATTGATGAGTTTAATAATGATGAGTTGTCCGCTGATTAGTTGTCCGTTGATGAGTTATCAATTGATGAGTTGTGGTAGGGACCCACAAAAATAATCTTTCATTAATGTAACACGCGAGTTTTGATTGAGCATTCATCGAAGACGGACGTGTTTTTGTTCCGCTCCTCGTTTATATTTGTTTTGACTATTACGTGCGCATTCTGGTTTCGATTAGTATTTTTCACGGCTTATAATGAGCTCATCCGAGGAGTTTTTCTCGGAGGATGATTCCAGTGTCAAGAACTTTGCAGATGGAGCTTCAATTATTCCATATTTGGAAAAAATTTACAAAAAAATTAACTCGACGAAAAAAGCCGTGAAGCATCTGGATGAAAAAGTTTCGGCCCACGATGACAGAACCAACATCCTGGACAGCGAGATCACTTCTGTAAAAAACACTGTCGAAAGAAATTTTACTTCTCAAGAATGCAGCACGTGCGAAAAATCTCATCATTTATAAAGTTCCTGACGACAAGGAACACAATAGAGATATCGCTGTTACAGTGTGCAATATTTTGAAGAAGAACATACACAAGGACTTGAATGTTGATTGTTTTGAATCTGTTCGTCGCATTGGCAATTCAACTGGCAATAGACCAATTTTGGTCTCGTTTGTTTCTCTATCATGCAGATATCTGTAGGGTCACTCAGGCCGGTCAGGTCGACACAGATGAACCAGACTAAGATTTTTTTTCACCTGCTGTCTTGCGATTAGATACTGGTTTCTCAAGAGCTAGGTCAAAGGAAAGTCCGAACCGAAACCTGGAGAAAGACACCCTAATCAACAAACTGCTACTGACATACACTATTCAATCCAAACCGAATGAATAACACAGATGGTAACGCAGTATTTACACCGACAAACCCATTCTCCAGGGAGGTTGGTCTCATAAGGTAATATCATTTGATCCAACGTATCATATGATCGAAAAATCATTTGATCGAATAATCATTTGAACGAAAAAATATTTGACCGAATAAACATTTGATCGACTGTAACATTTGATCGAACGTATCATTTGATCGAAAGTATCATTTGAACGAAAGTATTATTTGATCGAAAAATCAATTGATTGAATAATCGTTTGAACAAAAAAATATTTGTTCAAAAAACGTTTAATTGAACATAATTTTTTTATTTATATGACATGTAGTAAGTGATAAAAAATTGAAGTATACTTTATTCATAGTAGAATTGTTCACTAGATTTCTACTTGATTCATTTACTCTTCTCAAAAAAATTAACCGCGAGATTTAAAACGTACACTTGGCAAAATAAATAACAAAACACTTTTTTTAAAGCAAATTTTTGCAATTTTGGCAATTTCCATCGAGTTTTGACGTTTTTTTGCGAATTAAAGGTGGAACCTTCCACTTTAAAAAACACACATCGCAAAGTCAATTTGATTTCATTTTGAGTGAAATTCAAAATGAGATTCACAGAAAAAACCAAAACAACTTTTTTGATTAAAAGTTAGAACATGTTTGAATAGTCATAGTGGGTTAGTTACACCATAAACCGTAATTTTTTGTAAAAGATTCGGAAATCGAAGTCAAAATCTAAATCGCAATCTTACTTCGATCAAGAAGACGCGAATTTGGTTGAAATCGCATAGATTATATGCATTTTTAATGTAAAAATGTTACTTTTTTTCAAATGATCATAACTTTGTATTTAACCAACGAATTTTGATGTTCTTTCTTTCAAATTGTTTAGAACGGAAAACGCTTTCTGAATCTTTTACTATAAAATTACGGTTTATGGTGTAACTAACCCACTACAACTATTCAAACATGTTCTAAATTTTACTCAAAAAAGTTGTTCTGGTTTTTGCTGCTTTTTGGATTCAAAATGAAATCAAATTGACTTTGATATATCTGTTCCGTCGACGGAACAATTTTTCGATGTTTGACACATCTGGCAAGCACTCTTCTAGTATGTCAACGTACTTTTTATTTTTTTATAATACTTTTCTTTTTAACAAAGTTGTGCATTGAAAGAAAATGCTCAATTCTTTCCCTCAAGACACCACTCATACATCTGTTTGCTATGAAATTGTATTTTCTGAATACTCGCCAGAATCTTTGATTTTATGGTGGGTCCGCTGCGAGCGGCCTATTTTCTTCACGAGTGTCGTGTCCGGCGCGACGTTCGACGCGACATATGAAACATTACTGTCAGATTCACAAATGGAAAATTTGGACAATTATTTATGATTTTCAGATAAAAGGTGGGAGTACCATGAGAAAACCGAGCAAGAACAAATTGTTGTATTCAGTCTCAACTTGATCCGGACACGAGAAATACACAATTTTGACCGCGACAAAACGCGATCAGTCGTAAGGTTGCATGACATTTCGTGAAAGTTAAGACACAGTCTTATGATACATCAAATTATCACAATTTCAATTAGTAAACTAACTGCACTCGTTGCTTTAAAAGAATACGAGACCAGTTTACCAAAACGAAATGAAGATTACATCTTTATTTCGTAGACTTGAGTACGCAACTCAAGTTTTCTCGTGTCATTTCGGGGTTCATACTCCCTACGATCATACATACAAACATACTTCATAATGATCTGTTTTCCATTTGTAAGTTAAATCAAAGTGTAATTTACATGTAAATTTACATTATAATTCAGTGGTTTTGTATGTCTTTCAGCTTTTTCCACTTTTTTGAGCCTCAATAAATTCACAATTTATGGCTCAAATTGATTCAAACTATTGCTTCAATCTTTAAACACTTTGTATTACACATATAATAAATAACAATCATATTTTATACGAAATTTACACAAATCGGGCGTTCCGATCTTGGCAATGCTAAACAACATTTGTTTTCTAAGTGGAAGGTTCTACGTTCAATTCGCAAAAAAATACGTAAAATTTGTATTTTCTTTCGAAATGCTGCAGCAATATTTTCATCGAAAAAATTAATTTAAATACACTTTACAATTTTTTAAAGTTATTTGAATTTAATTTAAATAACTTTTTTAATAAATTACTTTAATTTACGTTCACACTAATTTTTTATTTGATGTTGATGAACTAACTGTTTCTTTATATTCCACTGTAAAAAATAACACTGTGCTACAAAACTAAAACTATTTTTCACTGGTTGATGAAGAAATTTAGTAGGTTTTGCAAAGAAAATCCCGCAGAAAAAGACCCTGTTTGAATTTTGTTCTTATCACATCACGTTTGATAGAACTTTAATAGAACGCTTAAAGTTAAAAAATTTTTGACTGATGAACATATGATTTTTTCGTATGTAAGATTTGGACATTTTACTTACAATATGATTATATAAAAAATATCTTGATGAAAAAATTAGAACAAACATAAAATAGTTATTAACATTCTGTTAAAATCGAATAAATTTCTACCTTAAACCACAACCATAAGCACTTGTTTCTTAGGGGAGCACTAAGTCATAAAAAACATCTGCAGTTAGCAGTATTGTACGACTATGGATAGACACCCCCACTCCGCGGCCCTCGCGGCGTCGGCGTCTCGCGGCGTCGGCGTCTCGCGGTATCGGCGTCTCGCGGCGTTGGTGGTGGGGGAGCGGCCCAGCTATTTTGGTCCAGTACCCCCCCCCCCGGTCTGTTTTTGTAGAATTTTCTAAGCTTTTCCATACGCGTATCATTTTGAAAATGTTGGATCTCGCGGATATTTAAATCTGAAAATAGGTGTAGAAAGTGAATGCTTCTTAGATGAAGTTATATGTGTAATAGAATGTTATTGTATGTTTATATATATGTTTTTGTGAATATTTTTATTGAAAGATTAAAAATGAATGAATATATTTTTTAATTTATACGAAAATAGTTTAAGTATTTAGATTTTTATAAGTAATTTTTATATTTCTTGAATGAGTTTTAATAATAATTATGAAATATTTTATACATAAATATAAATTTATAAATATATTAATATATATAACACTATATTTTTTTAAAATTTTGTTCATTTTATTTCATTTTAAAGTACATTTATAACTTAGATTTACAACACTGTATACAATTTATAAGTTTTTTATATGATTTAACATTATATTTTGCTATAAATGAGATATAATATTGTCGTACAATTTCATCATTTCGTCGCAAGTTGGTTGAAAATATATGACATAATTGACTAAAATTAAAACCACAAGACATAAAATGCAAAAATATGATACAATATAGTCCGCAGACAGTAGAGTTATTATTTTGTAATTGCTAAGTGTTCATTTGTAGAATTTGCAGTTATTTCTGATGCGTTTGACATGGTTTGGGACGAAGGGTTGTAATCCAAAACTGTCGAAGTAGAATCCTCGGCCATTGTTATTGACGTAGAATGCGACTCAGTGGGTTCCTGGTTGCGTGTGTATCATCTGTATTGAATATTAAGGCTGCTGGTTTTTCCCAATATTTAGGTATAAGATCGGCTGCGTATACCCCGGTTGTTTTAACTGGTAAAACCTTGAGAGCAGCTCTGAGTTGTAGTGTATTCATTTAGCTGCTGTAATCAACTATTACTTGTCGACTGACGTCTATTTCTAAAATATTATCAAATTTAGAATAAACTACGAAGTTTATAGTTTCTGCGAGCGCATGGTCAAATCGAACTTCTATGCGAAGACTTCCTGATTTCATAACATTCCAATGAGAATAAAGTTTCATTGAACTTTATTCGCATTTGTATTAATCAAATGCGAATAAAGTCTATTCTTTAGCCTAGTCAAGACGTGAAATACAATTTCCATCATTTTGATAGTGTATTCCTGTACCAGAAAATAAAGTATGATAGGCATCGATGTATTGAGCCTTATTATCCCAAAATTTTGATTGTAAAGCTCTAGAAGGTACTTGCATGCCATTTACATACAGTGTTAGAAAATTGATACCATAATTTTTAAAATTAAATGGATTCAAGCTTTTATCTCCGTTATATGCTTTATTGTCAACAAAACCAATGATAACTCGTTTCGGAAGTTGTCCTAAGACTATGTTATCAAGTGTTTCTCCATGTTCTCTAGCGTGTATGGCAATGGCTTTAACTTCAACTCTTGTTAAAGGGTATTTTGCTGTGGTTTGAGCTAATGTTTTGGCATGGGCCAATAATATCCCAGGACTTATTTTTACACGTCTGAAGATTAATGACGCTTCAGTAATTTGGAATGAAGCTGTATTGTTTGTATCAATGAGACAAAGAGAATCATGAGATCGAATTAATTAAATATTTATCATGATTAAATATGTCACAATGTAAATGGCCTATTAAGCCAACTGTTTTTCCGTCGTTAAATAATTCTCTTCGTTTTTTTAAACCTTCGTTTTCAGCAGGAGTACCATCAAGTTTGCCTGCAGTGTCACCAAACCATAAGACACTGCTCAAATGAGACTTTTTAGCTGTGCAACCATAATTTAATAATGTTTCGATATAAGCATAAGATAAGCATAAGAATTATTTGGACGAGATACAAGTTTTTGATTTAAATAAACATCAACTTGGTTAAAAAGTGAATGTAATAAATTATTAACCGGCCCAGCATTTGCATGAATAGCAACATTGTTCACTCTTTTTATCATTTTAACTTTCAAACTAAGCATTGTATGTGCCAAGTCTAAATATTCATCGCCATGCCCAGGAACAACAAAATCAATAGGCGCTCCTTCACTTATTGATGAAATTGGTTTGTAATGTACCCATTGCGAATTTTCAATTGTAGTTTGTGTTGGTGGTAAAGTAAATAAATCCAGTTCCGACTTCACGCACTCACAGGAATGACAACGTAAAAATGCCATTTTTTAACAAATATATCTTCTATCGTACGTTTTTTAATACTTTTTATCTTCCTCGGCGAATTTTTCTTGACTTTTTTAGTATTTTTCCTCCCAACATTTTTTACTCGACGTTTGACGACCGAATGTTTCTTTTTTCCTCGTTTACTGTTCTTATAACCTGACCCCTCCATTATATTATTTTTATAATTTTTCTTCTGCTTTTCGTTTTAAATTTTCAGTTGATTCTCTAATTTGATTTTTAAACGAAGCTTTAAATGGAATATTATTATTAGCAACATCCGTAGCTATATTCACACCGGTACGTAAAGCTTCTTTACCGACTGCTTTGGCTCCTCTTGATAAAAATGGTAATATACGTCGAAATAACCCCCCAAGAAAACTGCCAATACCATGACCGCGTTGATACGGTCTTCCAACAAACACTCTTAAGCGTCCATCTCCATGTTGGAGCGAAAAATATTCTTCATTGGGATTCATTATGCTCGTCGTTTGAAATGTAACGTTACAGACAGAGTACCGTGATCAAATGGTATTGGATTTCCTAAATCATCTCTTATATCTATTTCTATTGTATTAAAATTTGTCTTCATTAGAGGTATATACCTTTTATGAGGTCGTGAATACATTTTGATATCACTGTACTCATATTTGTATAATTCAATGGGTATTATATTTAATAGTTGAGTTGTTACATCACCAGTAATAGATGTTCACAAAGATCTGAATAAACAAACATAATTTTTGGAAGTGCATTTATCAGACCAGAAACTTCTTCACTCCTAACTTGACTGCCGTTTTTGTCAAAATTTTCGTATACAAAGTTTGGTTTAAAACCAAGTATTTTTGCTAATGATGAATCCATACGAATTTTATGTTCTCCTTTACATTCATTTTCACTACATGTTCTCTAAAAAAATAGTTTAGTATTTGTTGTTTCCACGAGTTTAAAATGTTTATTAAAATAAGAGAAATTATTTAATGCCTGTATTAATTTTGCTATGCTTGCATACATTTCGGAGACTACTGGTGCACTAATCCATGTTTCATGAAAAACATTTAGCCAAATATCACCATTCCGGTGTATATGCATAAATGTTTGAGGGTACACAATTTGAACTAGCACCACTGTCTATTCTCCGTTTAAACGTATTTCGTTTGTAAAATTAGTAGTAGTATTATTTTCATAAAATTTCATACTACCATTACTTGGAAGTGTTATGTAAAATTCGTCTTTATTCATTTTTTATTTTTTTGGTCACTTGCTAATATCCAAGTCTTGATATTTTCGGGTAAACCTTTCCAAGTTACTTGTATATATTTATTTTTTCCGTGG